>BQNB010131141.1:0-18827 GCA_026074375.1 Tanacetum coccineum
GTTGAAATTTCGACAATGGCAACTTCAAGAAATTCTTAACCTTTTTTATTAACAACATAAATATTACAACATAAGCTTAAAAAAATAAACTGAATACACTTAAATTTAAAAGAAAGACTTGAAATTGGAATTAAACTAAAAAAACATAAAAAAAAAGTCCTCGTTCTATTTGGCTTGGTCTCTTTTAATTTATAGAAGCTCTCTTTCTTCCTTCTTCTTCTTGTTGTGTTTGTTGTGTGTGTACAAAGCTCAGCATCAAATCCTAGCCCTTAGATTAAGCTTTGTGTTTGTTTTAATGCCATATCCGCCATTGATTTACCTTGGGGGAAGGGGGGATTGCCAGCGTGGCATTTAAACAAGTTAGTGGGTGTGGGTTTAGGTTTAAACCGGGTAAAGGATTGGTTTGGGTAAAGGGTTGGAGCTGGTCATGTGATGGTGGAGTTTTTTAGGTGGTGGCGGGAAAGAGGGAAGAAGAGAGGCTGTTATTGGCTAACAGTTTTTAAAACTTTCATTTGCCCAAAAAGAGACCCCCAACTTCTAGTCACTTGCCACTTTTTTGTTTCTTTTCTTTTTTAGTTATAAACAAGTTCGGAAATTGGCAAAAGCAGCCCTTGTGTTTATTGAAACAAAGAATTAAAGAAAGAAAGAAACAATGGCAGAATTGGTCCCTGCCTTTTATAAAGAGAAAACATTTTGTAAATTTGCAAATTCAGTCCTTCTCTTTTTTAAAACACTTTTCTTTTATATAACCATTTTTAAAAGTGACAATTTAAGTCCTTGAGGTTTTATAAAAATTGTTTTGGGCCAGGGTCTGGGCTTGGGTTATGTATTGGGCCCAACTGGGTGTGCTTGGGCCCAATAAGGGTTTGTGGGCTTGTATTGGGCCCAATTAAGTGTGTCTGGGCCCAATAAGGTTTAGGCTTATGTTATTGGGCTTTTTAAGGCCCAATAAGGTTTGGGTGGGTTTTGTGTGTACAATGGCTGAGATTGGCTTGTTCAAGGGCTAGGATCGGGCCTTCAAAGTCTTCATAGTCTCTGTCAATTGCACACAAATGGGCTGTTGTCATTGATTGAGGGCCCATTTGGTCTTCACAGTCTTCATTAATATACTATTGGGCTTTCCCGGCCCATCAGATGGGTTGAGATTGCAACCAATAGTATTCTTCAATTACGGCTCCGATTTTGACTGTTGATTTGTTGAGTTGACTTTGACTTGACTGATCTGATCTTTGGCTTTGCTTTGGCCTTGTCCTTTACAGCTTTTCCATTCCGTGTCTGGTTTTGTCATTTTTTTGCATTGTTTTCTGTCTTTTGGTGTGATATCCTTTTCCTGCACAACACAAGTGTAAAACAAACATATCTTTGGCAGTTTCTGTCTGTTTTTGGTCATTTAAGTCCGTTTTTAATGGAAAAAGGTATGTGTATTTAAGCACATACCAATACTCCTCTCTTTCTTCCTATTAAAGCTTGGCTGCAAACAATGCATCAGCATCAATCCCTGCTTGAACTTTATCATACGTCTCAGCTATAGCAGCCTTAGATGCTTCTTCTTCCCTCTGTCTTTCCCTTTCTACCTTTGTTTGCAAGTCTACTTGTAACTGTCTAGCGATTTTTGCATCTCTTGCAATCTGAGTAGCATCAAAATCACTTCTAGTCATCTTCTTTGCAGGCTTAGGTTCTTCTAAGACACTTTTGCCTTTGTCTTTAGGGTCAATTGTTAGAAGTGGCTTCAGAGTTAGGATTGATCTTGCAGGTCTTGAAGAATCTTCAATATCTTTAATTGACACTACTTTTTCCTTAGCTTTCTCTTCTTTCATCTTAATCAAAGTTTGAGCCATGATGATATCTTCATCATCAAATATACTTGTTGTTGTAGGAGGAGTTCTGGGCTCAACAGCACTATCTTCTTGCCTAGCAGCATCAACATCTGGCCTAGCAGTACTAAGTTCTGGCCTAGCAGTACTAACTGTTTTAGGTTCAGCAGTACTAACTAGTTCTTTAGTACTTCCTCCTTTCTCACCACTGCCCTTGTTAAGCTCCTTAGTTTCATTACTTTGCCTCCCTTCTTTTACAACATCCTTTGTTTCCATGTAATCCCTACCATCAGCATCAAGATCATCAAAGGCATCCAAGGTTGGTTCAGGTTTGGCATTTTTCCTCCCCTATTTAGATAAATACTCCTTCCTTCCCAACCTTTTCTTCATTGATAACCACAACACCTCTTTCATCCTTCTTATTCCTGTAGACCTATTTAGTCCTAATTGCCTTCTTCCCATAAGGAAAATCTACAAGAATCCATACCTTTTGAATCATGAATTGCAACAGTTCTTCCTTTACCAGTTATATAACCTTTACTCCCTCCAAAAGCAACAGGGCCACCATTATAGTCTTGATATTCAGTAAGGTAGGCCTTGTTTCCAGTCATGTACCTGGAACATCCACTATCAACAATCATTTTGTTTTTAAAGCTCTTTGTGGATTATCCCGCACATTAAATAAGAGAGATTAGTTTCTCTTAAGGACCCAAGCCATTTTGGGCTTGGGTCTGCCTAGTAGATCTTCAAAAGTAACACATTTTCTAGAATTTGATCCACTATTGTATTTGGAGACTTTATTCCAGTAATATCTTTTGGGTCTCCAATTACAACCTGCTGAGGGCTTAACAGCAGTTTCCCTTATCCCCCTAACAGTACTAACTGCTTTTACCCCAGTAGTATTAACTTTATGATTTGAAAAATTAGTTCATGGTGATGTTGTTCTATTAAATGGCCTTCTGATAGGAGAATGAGACTTATAAAAATTATTTCTTGGTCTGTTTTCATTCGCAATGGGTCTAACAGCATTAACTTTTCTAGCAGCACTAGTTGATACTGCTTGACTATTAAAATTGTGGCTAGCAGTATTAACTGGAATTCTACCAGTTCTAGTTAGTAATGCTGTTGGAACAAACTTGTTTTGGTGATTCAATCTTTGCACATTATTCTACACTGGTCTATTCTCCCCTTGACCAGTACCCTTACCCTTCTTTTTGTTCGATTCAACTTGTTTAGCTATTCTTTTCTCATGAAAATCACAATCTTTAATAAGATGACTAAAACTGCCACATACAAACCCATATCCCAAACCCAACCTTTTGGACATTAATCCATTCAAGTCTCTCTTATTAGCTTTAGGACTAGGACTATATGTGTTTTGTTCTTTAACATTTTCCCTAGAATTTTTACATGCTTAACAGTATCAATAGAAGCAAAACTAGGCCTTTCCTGTTCTTTTGAAGGTTGAATCACATATTCATCATCACTGTCTGACTCATACTCCTCAATGATAGGAGCATCAGGCCAAACTTTAGGTTGACTAACAACATTGGGTTCAACTACAACTTGTTCAGGCACAGATTCAAGTGTTTCTGTACTAGAATTTGACTCACAAGAGTCATAATTACTGGTTTGAGTATCAGATTCACTAGTTTTAGACTGTTTTGGACCATATGTGAACATAGAATCATCTACTTCCCTATCAGGTCCTGAAGGCATATAATTTCCTGTCATTGGAGGGGGAACTGCATGCATGCCTTCAACATTTGCAAATCTATCATGCACAGGACTATCTTCTACATCACTTGACCTACTGTCAAATACACTTTGAAAAACTTCATTTTCATAACTTAAGACACCATCATGTACTTGATCTCCATACCCAAGTCCAGATTTGTCCCTTTTACTCATCTGACTGTTTAGCAATTTACTAAGGCCTTTAGAAGAACTTTGAAAATTCTCAAGTTTGGTTTTTAATTCTTCTTTTTCTTTTACAGCTTCTGCTAATAGTTTCTTATGATATGTAAGCACATCAGTTTTATCATCTAAATCAATTTTCATAAATCTAATCTTTTCCTCATACCAAACTTGATTTTTCTGATGAGTAACTAATTGAGCTTCTACCTTTTTTAAAGCTTGAGTGTAGGCTTAAATTTCTATACTAGCATCACCAAGTTGTTCTCTTTGTTCATCATATAATTTTTTAAGTTTAACATATGATTCTACACATTCTTTTGAACAAGATTTTACCTCAGTGTCTGAGCCTGAATTGCTGTAAGCCATCAAAGCAAAGTTCTCTTGTTCATCCTCTGCATGATCAGTCCAATCAACACCTTCCCCATCAAGAGTTACCAAAGCTTTAGGTTCCTCCTATTTTCCAGGTCTCCTTCCATTGTCTTTTGATTTATATCCAGTGTTCCCTTTTGATTTGCACTCTCTAGCAAAATGCCCTTTCTCGTGACAATTGTAGCATTCGACTTTGGTCTTGTCAAATCCAACTGGTTCCTTGGCATCAAAATGCAGCTTTATCCCTGTCTTCTTGTAGAACTTATTCAATCTCATAGAAATCATGGCCACTTGCCATTTCAAGTACATCTCTTCTAAATCAAACTCATCAAGCTGATCCAGATCTTCATGATCCAAATGTGGACCATTGGATTGATTAGCAAAGAATGAGTACATGAGTTCATCAGTGTATGATGAAGAGTTTTCCCTTTGTGAGTTGTATCCAGAAGAAGTAGAAACTCTATAAGTAATACTAACATCATTAGTACTGCTAGTTCTTTCAGAAGAAACAAAGGTGACATTCTGTGCATTAGAAGATGATCCAGTAGAGCCTTTAATATCATTCTCAAAGACTCTAAGATTGTTATAGAGATCATCAATACTAAGACTATCCACTCCTGGCTTGGTCCTCATGACTAAGGATACTTGGGACCAGGAAGAAGGTAAAGACCTAAGGAACTTCTGATTGGCATCTTCAGTGGAGACACCTGCACCATGAATCTCAAGTTGACTCAGAAGACTCTGAAACCTGTCATAACCTTTGTGCAATCCTTCTGAGTTGGATACAGAAAAGCCTTCAAATTGTTGCTTCAGAATGTATTTCTGCATCTTCTTTGATTCATCATTGCCACCAAATCTGGATTTGATAGCATCCCACATATCTTTAGCATCAGTCATCTTGTGAAATTTTGCTAAATGGTCTTCTGGTAAAGCCATAAGCAAGGTGGTCCTTGCTTTTCTTTCTCTTTCTCTGGCTAAAATTTCTTCAGCAGTTTTAGGAGGCAGAACCTTTATTACTCCATTTGTATCTGTTGAGACACTTACAGGACCATTTCCTTTTTGTATGACTTCCCATATAGGATAGTCTGTATGGCTCAAGTAATGTTCCATTTTCATGGCCCAAATGTCATACTCACCTTTCTTCAGAATAGGGAGTTTAATGGTTGACACAGTGTGAGGGGCTTGTTGTGTTGGTGTTTGTGGTGGTGGTGGTGGTGGTGGATTTTCATCATCTGATCCTGCCATTGAATAGATCTGAAAGGTAAAGGTTTATAACTGATGTGTTTTGGTTCTTCTTACTCAGAGTTTCTCTACAAGCTCTGATACCACTTGTAGATCCCAGACTTAATAGATCTTTCTAGCCTGTTAAGGGTGGTAGCCAATCTGGATAGATCCAAACTAACTACAAGAGAAACAATGACTATGAACAATATAAGTTATGCGGAAACTAACTTATACTGCTAAGAAGAACAATGAATAAAACAGAACTTTGATTACTATTAATCTGCTAGGTTACAGATTACTAACTATATGTATTGGTGGAAACTTGTATATAAAACCTTTTATCTAATAATGCCGTAGGGTTCCTTTTATACATACAAGGGAAAACTCTACCCTATTGGGCTTTCAAAAACGTTTGTGAAGACGATATGCTATCTATTTCATTTAATAAAATGATGCATATCTACTAACAGCACTAACTAGCAGTACTAACTTACTACTATTCAGCATAATCTATACTGGCAGTAGTACAACATGTAATGGGCAGATGAGTACTATCCTATAACTAACAGTACTAACTATTTAGTTTATTTTCTTGAATCTATAGCATTCTTCATTAGCAGCACTAAGTAGAACTGGCAGTAGTAACTTGTATAAGTAGCAGCACTAAGTTGTAGAAACTTCTGAAACCCAACACTTATAGACCTTACCAGCTTATCTCTGATAAGCTGGAGCTTAATTCTAAGCTCTTAAGAGCAATTTACATCCATGTTTAGCTGGGATTAAGGTACAAATCTCTAGTTCTCTATTTTAGCTTATTGTTCTATTTAGCTTATTATCTGCTTATTTAGTGCTTATTAGTTGTTATTTGGTGCTTATTTCTGCTTATTGCATCTTAGTAAAGTTTAATATTGTCATCTTATAGTTTAGATCTTACTAGTTTTTAGCTTAATTGTTAAATTGTCTTAAAATTCTAGTTAATAGCTTATTGTTCTAGCTTATTAGATATTGCTTAATTGTGGTTGGTGATTACTTATTAGTGCTTAATTGGCTTAATACTAAATTTGTTTTAACAAATATCAGCCTAATTTAACCTGTCATGGTTTAAAAATGCAAAGTCAGTTTTTAAAGGTGTGTTTGGCACAAGCAATACTAACTTGTGTTAGTACTGCTTAGGCCATTTTGGTCTTTGAGTTAAATTCAACTAGCTTAAACTTAGTTTTTAAGTTAGTTTTTATAAGTTTTAATAGTTTAATTCTAAAAAGTTAAGATTAATATAGCTATGGTTTGATTCTGTGGTATCCTAGGTTGATAGAATTGCTTATTCTGCTAGATCTTAGATTATGGCTAATTAGTGTTCATTTAATACTTGTTTTAAGCTTAGTATGCAGTAGAAGTAAGTTAGAATAGTTTGCATTTGTCTATTATGATTTAAGTCAAAATCTGTCTTAGATCTAAATGTTAATTTTCCAAACTTAAGTCCAATCTTTAGTATCAATTCTAGGTTAGTTATAAGTGGTTTTAAGGTCTGAATTTGTTAGCATAAGCTTAATACTATATAAGGTCAATCTGTTTTAGCTTATTTTGTAATTTCACCTTCATTAGCTTAGCTTAAATTAGGCCTGCAATTAGCTCTTTTCAAACTTCAAAAAATTCAAAAAAAATTAGTTTAGTATAGTCTGCCACTTTTTCAAAGTCCTTTTTCTAGCTTATTTTTAATCCAATTTTTCTAATTCTTGTTTTTATGAGTACTTAGGATGTCAATGTTCATCTGTTTTTAAGTCCTTCCTTATATCCAGTGCTTATTTGTTCTTAAAGTTAGCTCTAAGTTGGCCTTTTGTTCTTTGAATCTGCTAGTTAAGGTCTTCTTTTCATTTTAGCTTTTGAGAGTTTTTTTTAGCTTTTATAATTAGTCAATTCCTGGTCACATTTGCTTATTAGGGCTAGGTAGTTAGATGTTTTCAGCTTATTAGCCTTGCTTTTGCTTTTAGAATCTTAAAAATTCAAAAAACTATTTTGCTTATTTGCCAAATAAGTTAGCTTAGCATTTCTGTCACTTTAAGCTAGTTTTTCCTAGCTTATTATTGGTTTTCAGCTATAAGTCATTTTGTTAAAAGAGCTTATTTTGGTTTGTTCTCTAAAAGTTTTAAAAAATAAATAAATAAATAAAAATTACTGTAGCAAAAAAGATAGGTCCAGGACTCGAACCTGCGACCTATCCTTCACACACACACATACTTACCGCTCGCCCTTGGGACTTTTTCATTTAGTGTTTGCCTTGTTTAATACTTATAGTCATTTAGTCTATTTTGCTTATTCGGCTTTATTTGCTTATTTACTGCTTATTAATTAAGCAACTTTTTGAGTTTTATTTTTCTTAGATTCCTCATAGTATAAAGTACTTTTCATAATTTTTTTAGAATTTTTAGAAATAGTTTAGTATTTTTAATTAATTTTTTAGATTAAACCTGTTTTTAATTCATAATAAATAAAATAAAAAAAATATAATTCTTTTTTTTGAAAATTATTTTTAGTCATTTAGGATTTTTAGAAATTAAATTTGAGTTTGGAGGGTTAAAATTTGTATTATTTGCTTATATGTTGCGTTTTAGAATTCTCGTTAACGTTTTTACTTTAAATCTTTAATTGCCTTATTTGTTTGCTTGCCTTTAGTTGCTTTTGTGATTAATTTTTAGAAGCAGAATCAAAATTTAAAATATTTGATATTCAAGCATCAAACAAAATACTTTCGTGGAATTCAAATTCACCTCTTGTCGGGATACGACATCCGGGAGATAAAATATTGTTTGTCCTCAAGCAATTTTCTTATCAAACGAGATACTTATTATACTATAATTAGTTTGAGATATTTAGAATATATATTTAATTATATATAGACTATTTGGATCGAATCAGTTGATAAAACATATACAAACAAAAGTAAAAGACCACATTGTCTTCCTCTTTTTCTCTCATTTTAATTCATAAAAACTCTAAATTATAATTCTTATACTACACATTTGAAAAGTAAAACGACGTCGTTTCTATCCTTTTGTTACTGTTCATTTTAAGCACTGTGCTTGGCCCAACCCAACACTTATAACCCAGCCCACTTTCATGGCCCATATATAAACAGAAAAAATGACAGCTCGCCACCCCATATACCCACACACCGCCACCAGTAACCATCTTATAAACAAAAAAAAGGACAGCCAAACCTATATGATAACCTCAGCAACAAACAAAACCCATATCATCTCCTAATCCCATTACCATCCTCACGGCAACAACTACATCACAAAATCCCTCAAACACCGACAAGATTCCAAAATAAAATAAAAAAACCAAAATACCTCCGTGTTGCTTTCTTTCATAAGTTAATTGATATCACGATCTTTAAAGATCTTTAATAGATCGAAAGCCAACGCATCATAGGTCTAAAATAAACAAAAACTAAACCTGCAACACCTTAGCCGAGACCTCATTAAGAGATATTGAAGCCTTAGTTCATTCTTTTTATGCTCGGTTACCGGATGCAAAAAGAAACTAAGGTTACTAATTTGTACTTCAAAAGTCAAAAGATAAATAGAGACATCTTTGGTGTTAGGTTCATGGTAGATTGAATGAAAGGGATATTGTAAGGGTTGTTGGCTGCTTATGGAGGTAAAATAGGAAGAAGTGGTGTGACTGAGATATGTATTTTTGTTGTGTTATCATATGAAGATGGAGAGATAAGGTGGTGTTGTGCCTGCGTATGGAAGAAGATGATGCAGGGGGCGGAGTATTATTGATGATATGAGTTAGGGTTACCTATCTACTCATAATATATAGAGTGTTCATGGGCCTGATCAAACAAAAAATAGGCTGGACTGGTAAATTGGTGATGGATTGAAAATTGTTTATAACAATTGGGCTGACTCTACAAATGCACAAGCATATGTGATACAAAGGGCTGCTTAATATCCAAAAATTAGGCATCATTACAATTATTATAATATATATCAAAACTCGCACAAAATGATAATAAACGACAGGGGCCCGAAACGTAATGTTTAAAAAAATTATCGGCTACATAATTACGACAATGCGTCTTCGAAAAATAGACAAAATAAGCTCCGGCGCAACGCGCGGGCCAAAACAACTATCAAAATATATATTCGACAACCAAAAAAATTCGAGAAAAAATTAGCCCCGCCGCAACGCGCGGGTTCTTATGCTTGTTCATAAACAAAACAGAAATGTAAGAGCTCTCATCGCCATCGTAGGTGCACAAATTCCTTATTTCTTGTTAAAAAGTAGCTTTAAGTCGGTCGACGTTGTTTTTCCGAAATTCCAGCGAATGCCGTTATTGCGCGCGACGTCGCACTACCAGATAACGTCTACTACCATTGAGGAAGACCACCTACTCCGGGTCAAGCAGCCCATGTCGTCTATTTTGGTCAGGCGAACCCCAAAACTCCTTCTTGCTAATAACATATGAGCTACCATCTTCAACTTAAGCTAATATAGTGTTATCTTCCCTGTCTCTAAAGCATTCTTCAAGATACTTGCGGTGATCATTCTCTAAAATTGTTTTACGGATTTTGAAAGGACCAACACGTGTGATGTCCTCGTCCGTAACGTCCTGTTGTATACAAATCATAAGCTTCTTTTGCAAGCCATAAAACAAACCATAAGCTTTATCAACACGTCCACATTTCACATATAAGTCTATAAACGCAGTAGCCAAATGATCATCCATCGTGATCCTCATTTGCTTCATTAATGTATTCTCGATCCATCACCCAAAAATCAAGTTCCCCTACTGAGAACATATAGATATAACAGTAGCTAACGTAATATTATATGGTCGAATGGTTACGTTTGGTTGAAGCTTTTCGTTAAAGACCTGGAGTGTCTCTTTTAACCACCCATTTTGAGCATAACATGTGATCATAGAATTGTACACCAAATGATCCTTCTCATTTATTTCGTTAAATACTTCACGTGCAGACTCAACAACTCCTTTTTTAGAGTACACATCGATCATTTTAACACAAGAAAGAACATTTTGTTCAAGCATCACATAGTTACGTGCGATTTCCATATTCCCTATATCCACATAGCCACCAACCATTGCTACCCATGAAGCTGGATTTCTAACTCGCATGTTTCCAAATGTATCTATAGCCTTTACCATATCACCCATTCTCGTGTACCATGAAACTATAGTATTCCCCGACTCATCATTATTTCCCATATAGAAAACAACCGTTCAACCATAAGAAAATTCCCTGCTTCCAAATACTCATTTAACAAACCCGACACCATATTTCTCTCCGACATTTCAACAAAAACCTTATTCGCATTCTCCATATCATCAAACTTCTCATAAAACCCCACGAGAGCACTCCTCACATGAACATCCCCAACTAACTCATGTAAGATACGAAGAATGTAACCTTTCTGGATTAATTAATCTCCTTCACTTCAATCTTAACATAAAAAAACAATTACAAAACAAGAATGTTGTCCCACGAACAAAAAACTTAATCTTCTCCCACAACACACTCAAACGAGGATTTGCCAACCACACATTACTCCAATCCTTAAACTTCCAAAATGACGTCGTCACCGATCTCCACTTCCCACGATCTGTTCGTCGACGGAGGGTTGTGTAGTTAGGTGAATCAGCGTCTGAGATGTGGTAACTTGCATCACTCGTTACCCTCTACTAATTTTAGTCATGAGTTATGACCCATAACCTTTCTTGTTCCAAATGGTACATCTTTTTCTCTCTCTAAAATACCAACCGTATAATGTTTGCATTTAATCAAAAAAACACCACTAAAACTGCTATCTGAAAAAATTGATATTGATTGGATTGATTTCATTACATAACGAAGCATGTCTATTTATAATAGAACATAGCTTTAAGAATAAGCTACTAAACCCTAGATCTAATAGACCTCAAGCCCATAATGGTTTGGGCCAATAATTTATGCGTCTAACACTCCCCCGCAGTTTTAACAGGGTCTTCGATACGGACAAACTAAATGAATGTTGAAGCCGATTTTTCTTCTCTTTTTCTTCTTTGTTGCTCGTTTGCATGGAGATTGACTTGTATTTGACGACATAATTGTATATATTGCTTCGCAGTTTCCTTCATTTTCTATGACGTTTACTATTTTTTTACGTCATGGCTTATTTTGCCTTTAGGAGGGAGCGGCAATTTGTTGGACAACTTTTGTTGTCAACGACAATGATCTTCGACAACGAAAACAATTAGATGAGAAAAAAGGGTTGATCTAGGCAACTCAACAATTTTTTTTTTGTGTTTTGACGGCTAGGGTTTAGGGTTTATGCATTGAATACGAAAAGTAGAATCCTAAATTAATAAAAACAATAAAGCGGAAAAAAAAACGAGATCCCTCCGGATCACCGACAAGTAGCCGATGACCGGAAGATAGCAATTTTTATTGGTGGATCTTACCTAGAGCTGTGATACCATGAAGAATGATAGAAAACCCCTTGAGTTATGATTTATTATTGACCACTATTTATAGTGGTAAAACCCTAATACCCTAAACCCATAAAGTCATCGATGATTCGGAGGGATCCCAAACATACCTTTTTCTTTTTATGCTTTTAGCTGTAATACAAACAAATCAAAGCACCGCTTCATCGATGCAACATAACACCGCCGCCACTGCTGCTATACCATCACCGTTTCCGTGTATTATTTTTTTCCACGATCCCATCTTTCTACCTCTTCGTCAATTGTTAGTGATTTGTGTTGGTGATTTGTGATTTGTGACCCACACAACCGTGATTTGTGTTGATGATTTGTGCTAAGGTCACAAATCCACACAACTGTGATTTGTGTTGGTGATTTGTGCTTAGGTAATAAATCCACACAATCTTGATTTGAGATGAGTTTGGTTGAAAGCTCTTTGGGAGGCTGAGATCTTTGGTTTCTTGGATGAAGGAGAAATAAGGGAGACGTGTATTTTGGAAAAGATGGTTGCTTTATTTGTGGGATATCTTTATCTTCATGCTTTATCACTATTAGGGCCCGTTTGGTTCAAAGATTCTTCAGGATTCTTAAAGAATTAGAATTAGATTTAAATTCCTAATCGTGTTTGGTTGAAATACGGATTGAATTGGAAGTGATGGAATCTTAAACATTCCTTATACTAAGGAATTAAACATTTCATCACTTTGCACAAGGAATGTTTAATTCCTTAGTATAAGGAATGTTTAAACTTTTATTTTTTTAAAACTTTTAATATTTTTTAAAAACTTTTATAACGTAAAGTTTTTTAAAAAGCAAATCTTTTTTAAAAAAAGTAAATTTTTACTTGGTAAATTTATAAAAAAGTAAAAAAAAAATTAAAAAGTAAATTTTTTTTATAAAATGTAAATTTTTTTTTTAAAAGTAAATTTTTTTTTAAAAAGTAAATTTTTTTATAAAATGTAATTTTTTTTTAAAAGTTAATTTTTTTTTAAAAAAAAGTATATTTTTACTTGGTAAATTTAAATACTTTATAAAGTAAAAAATTTTAACTTTTTAAAAAAAAAAATCTTTTTTAAAATAACGTAAGAATAAAATTTAAAACAATTTTTTTAATAATGTACGAAACACATGACATATTTTAAATTTTGTAAACCAAACAGAAATCTGACATGGAATTTCATTTCTTTCTCCTAACCAAACACATGATATATTTTGAATTTTAACATTCCAATTCCTTAAGATTCCTAATCCTTGATAAATTCCAATTCCTTGACAAAACATTCTACGAACCAAACGGGCCCTTAATGGTTGTGGGAAGTTTGTACTAGAGAGAAAGAGATAAATTTTTGGTGGCCTACAAAATAAATTGTGGTGGGTGAAATAATGTTTTTTTGGGGTAAAGGTAGAGATAAGAGAGATTTACTACTCCAGTCCGAGCTTTCGCGTTTTCGTCGCTCGGACTGCGAGGGAGTGTTAACTTGGCAGATTAATATTATCCAATCAATCATTAGTTGTTAAATTAATTAGTCGATCAATTAGTTGTCAATCATTATCTAGTCAATTATTATCTTGTCAAGCATTAATTAGTTGTCTATCCACATAGTCTTGTACCCTTATAAATTGTAACGAATGATGAATGAAATAGAACACATAGTTTCACCTTTCTACATGGTATCAGCCATTAAGATCCTAAACCCTAATCATGTATCTTCCGCTCAAAAACACTAACCTTCTTCACAAAATAGTTGTCATCCGGTCATCGACAACTCGTCGATGATTCGGAGGGATCCTTGTCAAACCCTAAATCAAAAAAAAAACCTAGCCGCTATCGTCATCATCACCATCCCTCAAAGAAAAGCATGACGTCATCGTCACCAGTCATCCTTCCAATATTATAGTGATCTTTTTTTTGTCGGATCTGAAGATCTGTTTCCTGATCAACAAGACCGTGGTGCAGCAGCTATTATGTTTTTTTTAAGTTTTATTATTTGTTTGTTGTGTTGGTGATTTGTGCTAAGGTCACAAATCCACACAATCGTATGTTGTTGTTCGTGCTTCGGTTATATTGGTTTATCCAGGTTTATCAGTTCATGACTTCAAGTTTGAAGATTGTTTGAAGACGCTTGTTGTCGGATGTCTTCATCGCTATTATTTCTTTTAATGTTTTGTCTTTTTTCTTTTCTTTTCTTTTCTAGTTTACTACTCCAGTCCGAGCTTTTGCGATTTCGCCGCTCGGACTGCGGGGGAGTATTAGTGAATAAATAGGCCCAAGCCCGTTTGTGGGTTTAGGGTATTAGAGTTTTACCATTATAAATAGTGGTCAATAATAAATCATAACTCAAGGGGTTTTCTATCATTCTACACTATCCACGTATCTCATACAATGATCACCTACTCTCCTCTCGGCGGTCGTGATGGAGTAAAAACTAAGAAAAAACATTAAAAAACACTTGATATAATATTTAAAAAGGAAAAATCTGCTATCAAGAAAGATGTATATATTATATGCGAAGTGCTAAAAAATAAAGTAGGAATTATGCTGTATCATGAGATGAGATTTTGGAGTATTATATGTAAGCAAGCCAATATGATGCCTTGAAATACTGTATCAAGAACGTGATAGCCAACACTCTCAAATGTCTTTGGTTGGATGGGATCTCATTTTCCGGTCATCAAATTATACAAATGGATATGTATGTATCATGTATTCATGTATATACACCGTGGTGTTGGAGGGGTTTTTATGGTGGTGTTTCTTTGTTGGTGATGGGGATGATGGAAAAGTAGATGTGTGGAAGGGATAAAGATAAAATAGGAAAAAATAACTATCAAGTGGTTATTATAAGATGAGCTAGATTAAAAATGACTTCAGGGACCAATTATGTAATTAAAAGAAGATAAAATTTGTAAAACTAACGGGTACGGTTTGAATTGGAAATTTTTGTTGATGAGGGACCAATGGTGCAGTAACATATTTATGCGAAATTACCATAATATTCGTCACTAACGAAGCGACTTAACGACTATTCATCCTTTGAGACCAAACATGCACTAAAATGACCACTTTTAAGACCATTTTTACCGATTTTCAAAATAAGAGACTGAATCCGCAAACGGAGTGAAGTTTGAAGAACAACATTGTAATTTACCCTAAAAGGTATGTAAGCAAATTAAATATTGATATTGGAATAGTCTAAACTTCATTAAACAAGCAATTCCAAAATTGAATAAGCCATTACTACTTGTCTCTTTACAACCCTACATACAAACCTTCTTTGTCTCCCTTCCCCACCTTTAAAAACCTTATTTTTTCATCATTTTCTAGTCCCCTCGTGTGCACCTATCTCCTACATTTCCTCATTTTCTACACACGAAATCTTTCTAGCTCTAATATTTTCATGGCTGCAACTGGCTCACCTTGTGGTGCATGCAAGTTTCTTAGAAGAAAATGCACTTCAGATTGCATATTTGCACCCTATTTCTGCTGTGAACAAGGCCCTGCTAGGTTTGCTGCCATTCACAAGGTGTTTGGTGCAAGCAATGTTTCTAAATTGCTTCATCATATACCGGTGGCTGACCGCTGTGAAGCAGTGGTCACCATTGCTTATGAAGCTCAAGCTAGGATCAAAGATCCTGTTTATGGGTGTGTTGCGCATATCTTCGCCTTACAACAACAGGTATGAATATAATTAAGTGACAAAGTTAGCTAGAGTAGGGTTTGTAACTTTTTTTTTTTAAATAGCAAGTAGCTAATGAAAAAATTAAGAGTTTGTAGTAATTGTCATTTTCTATCTATTTTGTCGTCAATAAAGTGTTTAAGATTGTATGGCAGAGTCAGAAAAAAGCCGGTAGGTTTAAACTTAATTACCATACATAGTGTAAAAGAAAACACTTCGACATGGGGCAAAGGGTGAATTATATACATATACTATGTGCGAAATAAAACTATGTCGTTTTGACATAGTTTACTACAGTTGTGCTACAGTAATCGGCTCATTGGGCCGGCAATTTGACACCTTTTTTTTTTCTTTTTCTTTAACTAGGCAATTTTAAAAATAAAAAAAATTGCTCGCCGCAAAATAGAAAACAAAATTACAAAAGTATTTATTTATTCAGATCAAAAAATATCTGCGACATGAGACCAAACACATAAGCCATATAAAAAAGAGAAACTATTGCACAAAATTAATAAAATAAAAAAATTTTGCTCGGCACAAAATAAGAAAAAAAAATTACAAAATTTTTGACTTATTCAGATAAAAAAATACCCACGACATGACGCCCAACACATAAACTCATATAAAAAAATAATATTAAACATGAGACCGGAAAAATAAAGCCGCAAAAAAATAAAAATAAAACAAAAAAAAATTAACGGTCCGCATCAACGCGCGGGGCAATCATGATTAACACATATTTACCCAAATCTTATAAAATTATATTAAAAAGAACCCAAATACCCAAAAAAACAACATTTAACCACATAATTTTTAAAAAATTAGCACACGCAAACCACACTTATAAAACTTTAAAATCTTATCATACAAATTAAAAAAAAACACCATCTGTAATAAAATAAACACCGCCCCGCAGCAACGCTCGGGCAACTATGCTTGTTTTTTTTTAAGTTAACGAAAATTATTATTTTCTTGTGTTCACATCGGCTAATTTCTAGTGTATACTGATCTAGTTATTACATGAGATATCTTTATTAATACACCTATAGTTTAATCTAGTCCGACAAAAATGTTTAAAGTCTTGGCATGAGGTCATTTTCGAATAAATAATACTCCTAACAAATAACCATCTTTCTCTGAGCGTTGATATTATAATAAAGGGGTAATAACCTGAAAATGTATGATATTTGTCACTTTTTGTTATTGTGTGTATTGAACTTTATTTTTTCTTATTATGTGTACTGAACTTTTAAATTTCGATCACTGTGTGTATTTTGTGACCATTTTACTCTTATATTTTTCAATTTTCGAAGGTTATAATGGTCATTTTACATGGCAGAATAGTCACAAAATACACACGATGATCGAATTTTGAAAGTTCAATACACATACTAAGAAAAAAAAATTAGTACACACAATAAAAAAAAGTGACAAGTATGCTACATTTTCAAACAATTAACCTTATAATAAACTCTCAGATTATTTGATTCTATGTGAAAAATGATCAATACTTTCCTAACTTTTTAACCAATAAAATAAACTACAGGTTGCATGTTTACAAGCACAATTGATGCAAGTCAAGTCTCAATTAGCATCACAAGGGTACATGGATTCAAGAAATCTTGAAAATCAATGGCCTACTAACATGGCTTATCAGAACTACACGAATGCTGCAAATTTCTTGAATTTCAACACATCACCACAAAGTTCAATGGAGTCAGTCGATCATAGCAACGAAGGAATGGTGATTCACGAGATTCAAAGCCGAATTGATCATGATCATGGATTCTACAAGAAGACACTTTCTGAAAGTGACTTGGGCGAGCTTCAAGAACTTGCAGTGAGAATGATGAGGAACTAATCTGGATTTGATATATGTTAGTTTTATCTTTTGATCTAATGTTATATATGATATAATGTTAAGGTATCAATGTATATGTATAAAGAGTTAGAGATGAACTAGTTATGACTAAAACCCTAAAGAGTTTATAATGTATTGATTTAAAACCCTAAATTTGAAAACTTGGTGCCATTTTACTTGAGAATTTTGGACATGAGTTAGGAATGATCTTAATAATAGTTTAGGGTATATATATTGAGATATGGCTTGATTGAAATCGAGTTGTTAGATACTTCAACAAATAACGAAACCAAATACGTTTGTTTGAGTGGATACGGGTCAACGAATTCGATCCAAGATTTTTAGTTTCTTTAAAGTAAGCTAGCCTATAAATAATTATATCTAAACCAGCAGGGTACCCGCGCGTTACGGCGGCGGGTACTCTGTGACGATTAACCAGAGAAATGAAAAGAATTTGATCCCGATGAGGCTTGGTTCACCCATTTTTATTGGTTTCAACGGGTCCAATCTGATTCGTCTTCGGACGGCTTTTATTGGCTAGCCGAACCGATGGTGACCCCGGTTCTCGGTTGACCCGTTGGTCCGGTTTGGTTTTCAAAACTATATGCATCATCATTTTTGGGAGACATCATATGTACGCTTTTGTATATATATGCTTTTAATTATTCTACAATGTGAATATATGATTGTATTTTTAAGTAACTAGACGAGTACCTGCGCATAGCGGCGGGAATTCCTAGCGGTAAATAATTGTAGTGATAAAAAAAGTTTATAGGTTATAAACAAAAAATAATAAAAGTTTGATGGTTTGGAGATTAAACAAAATGTTTTGAAACCCGGTTCGACCCAGCAGGTTCAACCGGTTATGGTCGAAAAACGGGTCAACTTGTATTTATAAGCCACAAAAAATTTCATATTATAAATCAGTTACCAATCACACATTTAATGTCATTAAATCCGGCCAAGATATTTTTGTCAAATCATCAAATTTTACCAATCACATTTAATGTCAATATTATTAGTTTCTAAGGCTTGTACATTTAGTTTCCAAGACTTATACATTTCTAAGTTTTTCGTCACACATTTAATGTCAAGATTCTTAGTTTTCAAGACTTGTACATTTAGTTTCCAAGGCTTGTACATTTTTCAACTTTCAACATTCTACTCTTTTCAAGAATGAGAGAAAAATGCTTTATAATGTAGTAGGGATGAGCATGAGTACCGAAAAAACGGTACGGTACCGGAACCGTACCGGTGCCGACTCGTACCGGTACCGGTTATTACCACCCGGTACGGTACCGGTACCATGAAATTCGCTCAAAAAAATTTCGGTACCACTAAAAACGGTACGGTACCAAAACGGGAAATCCCGAATTTAGTACCAATAAAAAAAAGGCTCATTTCTTTTTTCTAATGTCATGATCTAAGGTAGAAGTCACCAATGGCCACTTGCTGCCACACAAAACAATCTC
>BQNB010131142.1:0-18826 GCA_026074375.1 Tanacetum coccineum
TTGTTAAAATAGTTCCAACTCACGATATTAGCATCCAATGTTATGATAAAAAAATTCCTTAAAAACTTTATTAGTTTTATCATGATTTGTTCTCGAAAATTCGTTTGACCTGTCAGGATCAATGTCTAATATGTTACTTTCATAAAGTTGTGTTATATCGATATTGTCATCATTGTACTTGATCGTTTTTGGATTATTGGAAAAAAAAATATGATTATAGAAAATGAGTCATTAAGGCATAAAACGTTTTGTTCCTTTTCATCATACTCGGACAATGATGTTTCAAATATATCGATATGTTGAGAACTTACAGAAGGTTCAATTAGTGGGTCTGATTTAGACTTCAGATCATATAAGCAATGGCTGGGAATTCATTCTCAAAGTCTTTAAAGAAGTCTAAATCGTCAATGTAATAAAACGTAGGTTCTGGTGACAGAGATAATGGCATGTTGACTTTATCCTTCTCATCTTCAGAATCCGTTTTTAAATTATCGACAGACATTATTTTACAATAAAATGAATTTTCGTCAAAAATTACCATGACTTCATCGTTGAATTCTTCAAATGATATTTTAAAGTCAATTTTGTTATTGTCAAGAGGACTTACCGTAGGTTCACATGAGAGTGTTGCATCGGATGTATCGTCAAAGACTATAGCTTGGTATTCAGTTTTGAGATTTGTGAAGCTATCATCCTCATTTTCACAATATTCCATCTTACCATATGTGTCAGTTTGCCAATTGAATGTTTGACCTTGTCTTCGAGCCTTTTCTTCTTCGAGTCTAATGTATTCTTCCATAGCGATGTTTGGATCATCCATGATAAACCTATGCTGGAAATCAGAAACAAAGAAGCGAACTACAAGGCAGAGTACTTTATGAAAACAATTAAATAAAGCTGGAATTTAAACATACAATTAAATCACATAATTAATTACAAACAGAATTAAATTATACTGATTTAATTAATCTAAGCTAATGGTTAGAAATACTAATAAAATTAAAGGTTAAACTTTTTTACTCCCTGGCAACGGCGCTAAAAACTTGATGTGCTGTCGTGTAGGGTCAATTTATTGATTACCAAGTTTTAAATTTATATTTAGCCGACTTATCCTAAAACAACACTTTAACGGGCAGTGTACCCGATCGGGTGGAGTTTCGTGGTAAGTAGGATGTCGAACACTAAGAGCGAGGTCGTTAACCTTATAATCTATCAGTATTTTAATTACTCTAATTAAGTTAATCCTAATTACTTGTTAAACATATGCTATATACGTTTTCTAATAGGATTGGGGATTTTCAGCCTGAGAGACTTGTTGATCCCAATAGAATAGATCTTACTTAGCTTGTATAAGCCTAATTTGTATTGAATAAATCCAAAACAACTATGATAGAAACTTTGATTGTGAATATCAAAGACTATGCGGAATCTAGTCAATGATACTAAGAAGAATTTCAATGAAACAGTAATGAATAAGATTAATAACAAACACAAATAATTTCTTATCTCGAAGGCGTCATATCATTTCTTATGACTTAGGCGTGACATCATCCTAAGTACCTAGACACTTTGAATCCTGTCATCAATTAATGTATCCGCAATACGCTCCTTTAGTTTAATCATCATCTAACTAGGGATTAAAGCAATGGTGATCTTGATAAACCCTAGCCCATCGGGACTTTACCCACTTACTGTTTGACGATATTTTATATACTGGTAGTCCACTGTATAAATCTTTATCAATTAATCAATAACATACTTGTTGAAACATTACGGGTCACCTGCTGATCCAACTAAGCTCTTAGATTAAAGACAAATACAGAACGTTATTTGTGATCCTATTGGTCCAGTAATATAAAATACGATATGGAGAGCTATCCCAGTATCTAGCAACTTGTTTAGTTGTTGAAACTAGTCCCAAATGAATCGATAGCGAGTTCATATATAAACACGTAGACAAGTATCATGTGATAAACATAATTAAACTTTCAACGATAAATTAAGAAAATCGATTTTAAAATGAACCAAACATTAAATCTTCATTAAGATGGCTAATACCCTAGGGTATTAGCCCCAAAACCGTTGTATTATACAACGTGAAACAAATAACCAAGGTAAAGTAAATGTTTATACCGAACGACACCAAAAATAAAAATGATTACAAGAGTATATGATTACACAGTGTCTTCTATGAATCGAGATCGATGCTTTGACTTTTGGTTCTCTTCCTTATGCTTCAAAAATCGTCTTTTATGAGTACGGTATAAAGAATATAAATTTGCACACTGAAAACTCGTTTTTAAGTCTTCTATTTATAGCCTCTGAAAAAGTCTGGATACGCCGTATTGGGCTAGGCCAATACGGCATATTGGGGTGTTTCCTTTAGAGTGCGCGCAAAGTCTTTATAAGTAAATGCAATCTGTCTTAATTCTTCCCAAAATATATTATTCGCCAAATCTCCGAATAGTTATATTGCAGGATACGGCGTATAGTAGGAGATGGATACGCCGTATTGGGAAGTGATAATACGTGTGGCGCTGATACACATATCCCTTTTAGTGGATACGGCGTATTGGTGAGAAATAGTCAATCTTTAAATATCTTCGTTCAAAATATGCGCCTTTTAGCATGTCTTCACAAATCACTCCTCAATTACTGTAAATAACACTTTTAAGTAATTAAGTACAAATTCTTGCAATAATTATATAAAAATGGGTAACTTATTCGGGATAAATGATGGTATAAATGTGACGTTATTTGATGTCATCAATGACAGTGAATATATGCAGAACAATCATGATCCCATGACTTAGCATCCCCGCTAATCATGTACCAAGACCTAGCATCCCCGCTAGTCTTATCACCAGCGTGTACCAACGCTCTTAGGGTCGCAAGCCCAATGACATACCACACCTAAAGCCTACCAGCTGGAGCTATATTTAGGGTGAAGAACCACATAGAAAGGTCACACAGCATAGCGTACCAACACACATCATTCACATAATAGTCATAAGCACATTAATTGTCCCAAAAACAAAATCACGTTTCGCACAGTTCAGAAAACAGTTCAAAACACATTTGAGTATCATTTTCCCCTAACGGAAAAGATTTAAAAAGTAGAGCTACGAGAACTCACCTCAACAGATGATAATAACCGCACAGATAATCTCTACTCAATGCACCAAATAACCTCTACAACGCACAACGGTACCCGGCCACGACCTAACATTAATTTCATCTTATCAACATTATGTACAATATTGCCTTATTGTACAAGTGTTAGTCTTTAACTCACACCAAAATCCTCATTACAAAACCTTTATTCCGTTGCAAAACCTTGATTCCATTGTAAAACCTTTATCCTTATTACAAAACATTTATCTTTATTTCAAAACCTTTATCCGGTAACATGGTTGTGTGGTATTTACGCAAAACGACTCAATGCACTTGGGCTAAGTGCAACATCGACACAAAATACTCAAAACATAGCCAACAACGAAAACGAAGCAATTGACTAAACGGTCCAAGAGAATCTGATGAGAAATAAGTGGGAGTTTTAGGATAAAAATAAACGAATAAACACTTTCGCAACGTTAAGGTATATATATTTATATATATATATATATATAATAATAAAATATTATTTTATTATTTTCGTTACTTTATCAGGCTAAACGTAATATATATATATATAAATAATAATAAAAATAATAATAATAATAAATTAATAATATTTTATTAATTTATTTTTTTTTGTTTTCTCTCTTTCTCAGGCTAAACGGGTTAAATATAAAAAAAACATCATCATCTAGGTACGTCCAAGTTTCTTATCGTTTAACCATAACACTTAACGTTACAAAAGTTCGTCCTTATGTCCTTTAGTTGGATCAGACACAAAATACTTATTCCATCTTATTTCTAAGTGTGACATTTTCATAAAAGTTTAGACATGGAATCCAAAAGGTTTCCAAGGTTTTCAAACCTTATATTTCAATACTTTCCACAATTTTTCAAAATTCTGACAAAATGCCAAAAGTCCATATTTTCAAAGCGTTTATCCATTTATTACTAAAATCGACCATATTAACCGTTTTTCACTACCGTAACTACTCGTTAACCAGTTTATCCGTTTTAATCGTTTAAATTATCAAGTTTTTACCTATTGGGCCCGGAAGCCCAACGTTAGTCCACTAACACTTGTTAAGTCCTTTGTAACCATTTTTAATCCAAATCAAGTCCACTAGCTTTTTTTGTCATTGGGCCTTACGGCCCATTAAGAGTCTTAAAATTAGCCCGATAACTTTATATAAGCCCAAATCTAATATATATTTATATAAGCCCAATATAATCCGAAACATAGTAAGCCAACATAAGCCGAAATCAAATAAGTTGAAGCTAAAATAAGCTGAAACAAATAAGCCATAAGCCAAATATAAGCCGAAACCAATATAAGCCGAAACCATTATAAGCCGAAACCAAAATAAGCCGAAGCTTAATAAGCCAAAACCAACTAACCAAAATCAAATAAGCCGAACTCGAATAAGCCACAAACTAAGTCGAAAACTAATATAAGCCAAATGAGTATTGGGACGGGCCCAATACTCCAACCTTAGTCTCGGTCGGGCCGAGACCAACCAAACGAACCCAAAATCGAATTAAGCCCTAAACTAGCTTATTTTTACGCCATGATTCGCAATAAGCCCAAATAAGCACTAATAAGCTCTAGTAATAAAAGTTTCTTACCACAACAACCATGATATTAAAATGACCACTCATTTGTTCCCTTTTTTTGTACACGACGCAACAAGCACCCCTTTAAGCAATACGTTTCGTTTTTAAGTTTTGATTTTTACGACGATCCACTTGTACAACTAACATTAAAACACCATAAGAACACTAAAAGTACAAAAATACTTGAAGAAATGATAACTTACAAAGAGGGTTTAGAAAGCGAGATTTAACACGAAACCGACAACCCAAACGTTGTTTTTATAAGCCCACGCCTATTGGTATCAACCCGGATGACTTAGACCTTCATGTTCTTGATCAAACTTAAAAAATAAATATGTTTAGTGTGTGTTTTATGCTCAAAATCAGCCAAGAATCTTTTTGATCTTTTGTGTGTTTTTTGTTACTATGTGTGTTTTGAAAGCAAATGGGACCATATATGGTACCAAGGGTGGACAAGGTCCCTAAAATGAAGCCTTGGTGTTCCTTTGGTGTCCTCTTACGTGTTTAAGTATCCTAGGAGGTCTCGGTGTCTTCGTTTTGTGTCGGGTTACCTTAATACTCATAATCTGTGACTTTAAAATGCGACCCGAAAGTTCCTTGTATTTTTATTGACTCCAAAATCACATTTCCAAGAACCTAGATTATTTACACGACATATTTCCAAATTAAACTTCCCAAAATTCATTTTGAACATTAACGAACTTGTCGGGACCAAAATACGAGGTTACTTCAAATCAAACCGAAACATTTCTCACAAGTTTGAAAGTTTCTCGACTTCAAAAATACACCTTATCACTTTAGACTTCGCTCACAAATTTTACTTTTACAACCGATACGCACTTAACTCAAATTTCACAAAAACATCCGTTTTTTGATAACTTTTAATTCACACCTCCACTATTTACGTTCTAGAAAAACGTTACTTCAAATTACGAAATTACTTATCAAATAAGTTTGTTAAATTCACCCACGATTATTTAACTTGTTTACAAATTAACTGTCGTGCCGGTACGCGCTGCGTGACGATTCTCGCGGAACACAAGAAAACTTCCCGTAACGTATTAAATGACAACATAAACGCTCCCATACGAAAAGATGAATCAAAAGTGATTCACTTACGGGACTCAAAACTCTCTTAACACCCGGTTAAACCGTAACCGTATCATGCAATATAAGTCAACCGAAGTCAACTTTTTGGCTTTCTGCCAATAAAGCCGACAAAATTAAAAGACTCTGATAGAAAATTACGATATTTTATAATACTTAACCCTGGATAAGTTACCGGTTATCACAGTCAAACCTCCTTAAAGGAATTTTGCCCCCAAAATTCAACTCAAATTCTCAATCATAATTAATAACAGGAAAGTTCCATTCATCAACTCAACATACTAGTCCTCTATCAATTTTGTCACTTCAAGTGGGGTTTCTTTTGATTCCCCTAAAGACCTAGTTCAGACGTCTAGCTCTTACACTTTCTCATGATCTATCCAGATTTAATCTCACACAACATGATAGTGTTTCATACTATCTCCATGACTTAACAGTTCTTCCTAACCTCTGGGTCACACATTGGTCGGGTGTCCGGATATGATCCAGTCCTCGACGCGACAACAAAACTCTTAAAGCAACTGACGACATCTAGTCCCTCGGTTGTTCTATTTCGTGGGTTCAGTCCTCCAAGAGGTATGTGTCCCACACATCACTACTCTTGCACTACTCTTTCAAGATCATCTAAGGTTTGCCTATCACAAGTCTAGACTCTCGCAAGTGGATACTACTTGCCTCATGTACTATAGGTTCCAACCCACTGAGAATTTATAATATTCACGAGGGTCACACTATGATCAAAATCAGATTCCAACTTAGCTTACTACTATCACATCCAAGTCTCCTCACGCCTACACAGGGTTTTACCTAACTCCGCGTTCTTCCAACGTAACTGTTTGACATGTCACTTAAATATTTTTCAAGTTCCATATTGGTGGTGAATAAATGTGTGAGGGGTCTCACAAGAATGGAAATCCTATCCGATGTGAGTGACGAACCATGTCACTAACCGGCATAGACAACGACGTACTCAGGTACCGAACGTATCAACTCATGTAATAAAACGTACTACCATATATTGATTTTCAAATCCTGTACATAAGCATTATACTACCATCATAACTATGATTTCGATAAGGATCAACTACCGACTGATGATAATCAGTTCATAACTACTACCACTGAGACTACTCGGTTTAGATCTAACACTAACCGAAGCTACACGGTTTAGTGATGCAAAAATCCTAACCAACCACATGTAGCCTACTGCTCTCTACAACTCCTCTCCTGCTCCTGCTCCAAATTTCTAAGCCTATAACGCTCAGAGAAAATCTCATCCCTAACCGCCCTCGACCTAATATATAACTCTCTTAATCCCTATCATGACCCTCAAACAATGCAGGTGGTAATGCGTCCAAATGCTGAGCATGATCATATATCAACCCTCCCTGAAACTTTACATGTGCTCCTATCTCAATCAACTCAAGGGTATGATGCCTAGCCGCCCTGTATCCCAATCCTAAAGGCTCGTCCATGGTTGTATCCATAGCCTGGACTGCCTGTTGTTGCTTCCCTTAGGTGCAGCCTCCTCCTCCTCCTCCTTGAATTCAGGACCCTCATCCTCTAACCCTTCTCTCTCAGAACCTGACTTCAAACTCTCACCTTAGTTTGAAATCAAAATCTTATCTCGTCTGTGGCACCCTGACAAATTCAGATTTCTCTTTTCATTAAGAAAAAGTATATACCGCAAAATTTGCAAATTTTACCGTTAATCTCAACAAGAAGTCATTCTATGATCGTCATGCATTACTCCCTGTCATTAAAAGTCTAATTAGCACGCGAATATCACCATTATAACTCTTGTGTCTAAAAGGATATTTTAAACGTGTAACAATAAAAACCATACTTATTACACAATTGTTAAATGAGGCCATTTACTTGTATCACTTTATAAAACCACTTACATTCAATTTAATAACCATGACAACCTTTAATCGAATTCAAAGGAAATATATATCTACATACATATAAAAATAAATAACTGATAATGTTAAAAACACCATCATCATTCACACTTACACACACTACCCTACTAGTTTTTCTCATTTCTTTTCAAACCCGGTATGTCTCATCACTTGGTACCTTTCTCTCATTCACATTACCGAATACCTGATCCAAAAAAAAAAATTTTTTACCAAATGTAAGTCAAAGATAGCAGCATTTTCACTAGTGTAATTGAGGACAATGACACCAATAGTTTTACAAAACATAATCATGACTAGATTCCCTAATAGTATATATCAATAATATCATATCTCATGCAAATGAAATTTTTTAGTAACCTAGTGAAAATGTTGTGTATAAATGAGGAACGTTGCATGCACTCTTTTTAAGCACCACTAAATATTGAAAACGAGAAGTAGGCAATACTGTTCGAGTTCGAGTTTTGGCGAGGGCAAGAGCCAAAGGGGCGTCGGGTTAAAAGGAGTAGCAACCAAGTGTGGTTCGAGCTTCTTACCACCGTCACTTTCCTCATCTAGCAAGCTTGGACCTTTGTAAGTCGGTCTTGTAGCTTAACATTCGTCATGCTATGTCATTTACCCTTGTAACAACCAAAGCACGTCCGGCTTGGCAAGCTAGCCGAAAGCCTCGGTTTTTGCGTGACTAACACACGACACATAGACCATGCGTAGGTATTATGTATGCACGCGTGCAAAGACCTAGTCATGCCATGACTAAGATAAAAAGCGATGTATAATAGGACTTGTAGACAACATATCATGCGTGAAAACAAGCAACGACTCAAAGACATTTGCGTTAACTTTAAACACAATCATAATACAAAATGTTAACACTAGGGACGAGTAGAAACTAGGGTTTGCATATAACTTGATCGATCGATTGCGCACAGTACCCCATGATACCTTGGCACAGTTTGCATCACGAGACCCAACTCATGTTGCACGCAAGCGAGCCATGGAAAGCTGTTGCAGCTGTGCGTTCTGCAAGGGAGGAGAAGGTCGTCCTTGTGTCTCGAGATTAGGTCTTCTAGTTGCTAACCATGCAAGTCGTAAACATGCAAAATAGATAGAAACTATTATATATATATTGTGGGTCTTGCTACGAAAGAAAAGAAACCGAAAACAATGAGTATAAAAACTCATTGTTGTTGCGTCTGTTGAGCAGCAAAAAGAAGCAGGACATGTAATTATATATATATATATATACATACGATGGGTTGTATGGTGAAGAAGAAAACACAAAACAAGTGGGTACAACCCACTGTTGGGCTGCGACAGAAAACAGGAAAAAGGAAAAGGGTTTTGTAGACCATGGTGTTGTGGTATTGTATTGTAATAATACATGTGATACCTTATACAACTTGCATGTTATCATACTCTATAAAATTTAGACGTAGCAACGTGGTTGAACTTGCATGTTTTCTAGTTCCTGAAATCTAATGGGTTGGGAAATTCTTTATCGAAACAATAATTATTTCAACAAGTGAAAATCTAAAATAACATTTTTTGTGATTTACTAAAATCGGTAACATCGAAACAAGTTCAAACGGGTAAAGTGAACTTAACGCGGTTTATAAAACTATTTTTGCCTATTCGGGTTTTTAAAATGAAAAAGTTATAAGAATAAAAGAATTTAAAATATAAAAGTCAAGGGATTAAAAACGGTCATATAAAAGTTTAAAAGGTTTAATTTGGCCATTTTACTTAATTTGGAAAATAGAGGGACTAATATCCGCTGTTTTGAGACTTAAGGGTATTAATCGTAAATGAATAATCTTTATAACTAAATTGAACGAGTCGAGCAAAACCGTGGCATATAAACTGATAATTACACAAATTAATGAACGGCTACGATGTAAATAAATAAAAGCGATAAGAAAATATATAAAACTTAGTAACTTATGAATAATGATTATATTTTCTTTGGATGTAAATCTCATGGACTCGTAAATATAAGTTACGATGCGTAATAGTATCAATTCCTGTATAGATACTCATGGTTGTAAAGTCGTCCCTAGAGCCAACGGTTTAATCAACATTTTGAAAACGTAAAACGATAACTCATAAACGACCAGTGTCCTTGACGACCCATTTGCATAAACCACTTCATACATTAAGTATTTTTAGAATGTAAACTCAGACTCTGTCATAATTACTTAGGTGTGTGACTGAGTCACTTTTGACGTGCATTGAACCATTATCAGTCCCAGGCGACTAACCGACAAGGTGAGTTTTCATAGCCCCTACTTTACTGTTTTAAATCATCTTTTGGGGTGAGAACATTACTTATTTTTAACAGTTAAACACAAGTACATTCACTGATTTACTATTGGGTCTAAGTCCCTATTCAACCCAACTTGCTATGTTGCCCAATTTATCATGAACCGTCAATTGCTTGACCAATTAGACTGGTTAAGCGAGCGCGAATGTTATGGATAGATCTATCGGGATTGACATCCCTGTTTGTCTTGGACTGACATTAGTCAAGCAAACACAGTTTCATTTGAGTCAGTTATGGATGTTGCGGGTTGAACATCTGCATGGGCTTATCTTTGATGATACATGTTAACGCTTCGGTGTCATGAGCTTAGACAATAGTAAATACTTTTAATTGTGATATATAGGATTACTATATTTCATGCTATGGTTATAAATCTTGTGGTTCATCACTATTACCAAATAACAAAACCTATGAACTCACCAACTTTATGTTGACGCTTTTAGCAATGTTTTTCTCAGGTGTTCTATATTACAGTACATATGGAGTCTGCATTGGTATATTGTCATATAGAGGTCTATCTCTCGTATCAAGTACTCTTTACGCCATGAAGTCACAAACCCAAATCTAGTCTTCCGCTGTAGTGAAATTTGGGGGTGTGACAGATTGGTATCAGAGCACTTGGTTATAGAGAACTAGGTTGCATTAGTAACTCTAGACTATAACTGGCTCTTAAGGACATATCAGAATAGCATACGCATTATCTATTACTATCTACTTCCTAAGTTGAAAAACTGCCTGGCGCGATATCATTAAATAACTAAATTACCACTTTTCCGTCATGAAAGACATGTTTCAATAGACTACACATTATCATTCACCATCTTGGAATAACACATCTTGTGGATTACGCATTTGTATCATCCTAGCGCAATGAAACTACTATGACTCTCACCAAATGATTAACCCTATAACCAATATCACACTACGAAGAGTCATTTACATAATATTATGGAGTTTATTAGTAATTACATCCTTACTATCTCATTTTATGAGAGTTACCTACATAAACACTTCGGGTACCTTGCTAATCACCACTCGTTACTTCACTACGCGAGGATTTTTTTTTTTTTTCTATTATTTTTTTTTTTTTTATCTCCTTTTTTTTTTTTTTTTTTTCTTTTTTTATTTTTCATTATTTTTATAGCAAACTTTGTGAAATACAATATACTACTATCTACTATGTCGGTATACACTTAAAAGTATTTCAAAGTATATAAAAATCTACCAAAAAGCATGCGCCGCTTGAGTACACCAATAATTGACGAATGTCGCATCATTTGCGGACTTATGAACAACAAAATTCTTTAATAAAAACACGCTCGGTAAAAGTAAGAGACAATAGTCGCAAATAACAGTCAAGACTACAAAAAGAAACTGATGACATGAAGGTTTACGTCAACTCCTGAGCCAAGAATAATATGAACTCTACGGATATGTATCTATTGTCCGAAACCCATCAACACTTTATGGTCACTGGCTTAGAGTTCTTAGTAAAGATACCACTAATAATTGCGAGTAAAAAATTCCCAACAGAAAAAGAAATTACAAATGCTTAAATCCAACAATCTAGACATAACCTCGAGACATAGTATGCATAACCATTCCAAGCATACAATGAATCTTACCTCAAAAATAGATGGCACCCACCCCAAATATGGATATAAGAAGTAGAAACTCTATTCTGTCGTATGCATGGTGTATTCGAGAAATGTCTCAATCACTTTCCAGCAACGTGCCTGACAACTCCCCAAAACAGGAAGCTGCCACGGGACATTCCATTCCAAGAAGACTTGACACTGTCCAAACCTCTCAGGCAACCCATTACCCTGAACTAGAATTACTTTGACCCCTGATACAGGGGCGTGAAAATCTACCAAGAATAAATAATAAAAGTGTTCTATACTATGACACAATCACCTGGACCATCTTGAAAGAGAAGTAGGTCACCATCATCGCCATTTTACCCAGATGCCACTACTTTCTCTGACGGTAAACTAGCATCCGAGACATCAGAACTCAACCCAGAAGATGTGACGGCCAGACTGGAGGACATAGAGGTGGAAATTGACACTCTTCGAGTAGATACCGAAGACAAAGAGCTCCTAATATCCGAATTACAAGATTCTCTCGCCGCCGCAGAGAATGAGATCTCATTATTGCAGATAAGGGCAGATGATGCCGAGAACAGACATGCTGAGGATCATGAACAAATTCAGAAAATTCTAGCCCGTCTAGGCCTATAAGCAAAACAGCCAGACTCTTTATAACATTGTATCCCAGTCTACGAAGAGACATCTAAGCAGAGAAATTGATGAAGACTTGTACTTTGCTCTCATAAAATAATAAATGAAATAACAATTCTGTCCTAAGATGTCTTCTAAGTACATTTACCCAGTATAGTAGAAACCATATAGTTAATATTTTAAGCCATATGACAAACATCTCAAATACGCCAATAAAAGGACGCTATCCAAAATATTGCTAAGTGCAAAAAAAGTGTACCTATGTTCTCAGGAAATGGAGATAGGGAAACTATTTCCGATGAACACTATGAAACTTGAAGGATCATCGTGCTTCAGACAAGAAACAGTAACCCCCACCAGATTCAATTCTTTCTTGCACTATTTGATAGTTTGTCAGCCCGAAATTCTTTTAATTCAAAATCAATGAACGCCTTTTCAATGAAAATGGAAATACAAAATGCATCTAAAGGCTTACCAGGTGATAACCTCGAATCATACCCAGATGCGAGGTGAGGTACATAGTAATATATAGTTATAACGGGAAGGATGAAGCAATAAAATGCACAATGCGAAATCATATTCAAATAGATCCATAATATTTCCATTCATAATACAACAAAATGCAAAATATCATAAATACAACAAAGATGTAAAAAATGACAGATACATCGCCGCGTGAGAAGAAACACATCGGGTAGACCAGCAAAACGAGTGATGTGATGATTATGATTATGACGGGAGTGAAAATCTCGATTGGAAATCCCATGAGGATTGGTAACCGACAGTTCTGGGGAAGAAGATGAAAAACTTAATATGGTAAAGTGGGCAATAATATGAGATGAGGAGTGAGTAAAGTGAAATTTGAAAGATATAGGAAAAGGGGGCGGCGTAGTGGGTAGGAGTTGTGAGGAATATTGATTTAAAATATTCATGATGGACATAGTCATGATTAACAAGAGCAATTACAATCAAACCCTAAACTTTCCACAAAAGTAATTATTAGAGATAACTTATGCGCTGAGATTATAATTTTACGAACGCATGGATAATACACGTCAACATATGAAACGATATGCACGTAGTAAAATAAACACATAAGGTGAACATAAACTTTCAGAGGACCACAGGTGTGGTAGAAAGTAGTGAGGGAATAATAAACCACAAATTAAATATATAACATAACATCATTCATCAGATGCTTGGGAAACACGACAATTTATACACTACGAGTCTTTGTACCGACTATGCTTACAATTCACAAACAAATAACTGAAGGAAAAGGGGATGTCAATGTAAACCTAAGGTATACATAGCCTGATCAACTATGTATAAGTTAGGTCGACAAAGATATGCTCAATAGTATTCGAGGTACTAACAAAAGTTTGAACGGTAACCTTTACTCATTCTTTCTACATTAAAAAGACAATACTCAAGAAACTATGAAAGACTGCAGATTCATCAAAAATATACATCATGAGGATTCAATACCTACATAAACAGAACAAGTTAAAAATGATAAGTGCGTATGATTCTTTCTGGAGGATTCAACATAAGATTAATTAAAATGCTCAAAAACAAAACGGTAATACAACCCGCATGCCTACTAACGAAAGTTACTTTTTCCAGAAAACTTCCACGCTAATCGCCACAATGACGAGTGGCACAATAAGCCCTAGTATTACAATAATGTACTGGTGATCCTCTTCATGTGGACCACTCGCCAAATAACAACCAACCACCACAACGAACACAACTGCGATTAGGGGAACGAGATACGACATTTTAATCTAAGGACGATAAAGTTAAGTATGGAACTTATTTTATTTCGTGAAAATTTGAGAAATTGGAACAAAAGTATATTAGTATATAGAGTGAAGGTAACGGTTCTCTACATTTCTAGCCGTTGGAGCCCCACTTGCCACTTTCATCCTTTTTTTAACCCATGCCACGAATAAGACGCTTGAATTCAGGGCGAAAGTTTTCGACTTAAAAAGGGCTGCGACACCCCATAAAAATTTTAATCCTATTTCAAACCCTTAAGGTAAAATCAATTACCAAAAAAAATCGAAATTGTATTTATCTCATTAAAAAATAAATTAATGGGAAAAGTTTACAAATTAATAACACTATCCTTATACCACTTTATGATATCGTGGAGGGACAGTAATCACATTCACTCAATTATTCAGTTCAGAATTATCACGCAAACACTTTAAAATACTGTGTGGATCACTCAATTGTTCCATTCAAGATGCATTATGAACAAGGTCAAAAGTCACGAAGCAACATTTTTTTCGAAAAATGTTATGATACTACATGAGAACAACGGCATCATTCATTAGAAACTTACTAGATTACTAAATAATAACGTTGGTTTTGCAAAAGTGGAAATACAAGTACATAGTTTAAGGCAACAATATTTTATTCAAAGCAGTACAATAACACGGTTACAGCAATCCTTAGACCGTTAATCCGATGACTCATATTCTGAGTCGTATCTCACTACCCTAAATTCTAAAAAGAATGCATTATTTTCAGCTTGTTCTTGCCTAATTTTCTCCTCTTGCGCCTTCTTGTTCATGGCCTCTATCTTTTTCCACATTTCTTTTAGCGTCTTTGTCATCCATACGGAGTTGGATGTATCTCTTTCTCAGGTATCGTACGAGACATTATCTTTGTAATGACGAACAACCTATACCTTTGCGTGTACGGATGGAGTATTTTTCCCTGAACCAATCTGACTTAGCACCCATTTCTCTCTCTAGCTGTACCGCCTTTCCATACATAGAAAGACGCAGCTTGCTATCCTTATTAGAACTTTCTTTTAAGAGAGTGCAAATCAAGGCACGGCTCTCTTGAGAAATGTCATTGCATTTCTCATAGGCTTTTCTAAGATCGTCTCTGACAGCGCATGAATCTTCAAACCGAAAGGCTAATTCCAAAAGCTCATTCTGACGACCCTTATCTTTGTTAATTAATTTTTGCACCAAGGCTTCGACTTCGGAATCAGTATGAGGAAGCGAACAAGCCATTTGAAGTATTTTTGTAGTAGGATCTAAGTTTGAAAAATTTGAGAGAAATGAGGTGGCATTTATAAGACAAAAGGGGAAGGGGAAATGATTTAGGATTTTGCTATTACCTCAACGGATATTATGCCCAATGTTTTGTCGTATCGGCTCGTCATTGACGAGACAATCATTAGGGGATACGTGAGGGACCAATCCAAGAACAATCCCCTCACTCGTTTAAAAATCCCATGATCTCCCTACAACGTTCTAAATTTCGGGACGAAATGTTTACCTGGGGAGATGTGACACCCCGTCAGATTCAGATTTATTATTTTAATTTAGAAAATGTATGTACCGCGAAATTTGAAAAAAAAAACAATTTTTTTTACCGTTTCAATCTCAACAAGAAGTCTTCTATGATGTCATTTGGCATTACTCACTGTCATGAAAGTCTAATTTGTACGAGAATATCAACCAATTATTAATCGTGTGTCTAAAAGGATATTTTTAGATCGTTTTGTAGCGATAAAAAACCTTACTTTATTACACAATTGTGAAACCGAGGCCATTTACTTGTATCACTTTATAAAACCACCTACATTCAATTTAATAATCATGACATCCTTTAATCAAATTCAAAGGAAATATATATCTACATACATATAAAAACAAATAACTGATAATGTTAAAAACACCATCATCATTCACACTTAACACAATAACCCTACCTAGTTTTTCACTCATTCTTTTCAATAAAAACCCCACAAGAAATGGGTACGTCTCATCACTTGGTACCTTTCTCTCATTCACATGTCAATACCTGATCCAAATTACCAAATGAAGTCAAAGATAGCTGTCATTCTTAATAGTGTCATGAGGACAATGACATCAATAGTTTTACAAGACATAATCATGACTAGATTCCCTATAGTTATATTCAAGTAATATCATATCTAAGCAAATTGAAAAGTTTCAGTTAAACCTAGTGGAAAAACAAACTGTGTATAAATGAGGAACGTTGCATGCACTCTTTTTAAGCACCACTAAATATTGAAAACGAGAATCTAGAAGAGGCAATACGGTTCGAGTTCGAGTTTTCGTCTCGAGGGCATGAAGCAACAGGTGGCGTTTAGGCGTCAGGTTAAAAGGACAAGTAGCAACCAAGTGTAGTTTGAGCTTCTTACCACCGTCACTTTCCTCATCTAGCAAGCTTGGACCTTTGTAAGTCGTTCTTGTAGCTTAACATTCGTCATGCTATGTCATTTACCCTTGTAACAACCAAAGCACGTCCGACTTGGCAAGCTAGCTGAAAGCCTCGGTTTTTGCGTGATTAACACACGACACATAGCCCATGCGTAGGTATTATGTACGCACGCGTGCAAAGACCTAGTCATGCCATGACTAAGATAAAACGCGACGTATAATAGGACTTGTAGACAACATATCGTGCGTGAAAACAATCAACCACTCAAAGACATTTGCGTTAACTTTAAACACAATCATAATACAAAATGTTGGCACTAGGGACGAGTAGAAACTAGGGTTTTCATATAACTTGCTCGATGATTCGCACCATGACCCCATGATAACTTGGCGCAGTTTGCATCATGAGACCCAACTCATGTTGCACGCAAGCGAGCCATGGCAAGCTGTTGCAGCTGTGCGTTATGCAAGGGACGAGAAGGTCGTCCTTGTGTCTCGAGATCAGGTCTTCTCGTTGCTAACCATGCAAGTCGTAAACATGCAAAATAGATAGAAACTATTATATATATATTGTGGGTCTTGCTATGAAAGAAAAGAAACCGAAAACATTGAGTATAAAAACTCACTGTTGTTGCGTCTGTTGAGCAGCAAAAAGAAGAAGAAAAGAAGTAGGACATGTAATTATATATATATATATATACATACGATGGGTTGTATGGTGAAGAAGAAAACACAAAACAAGTGGGTACAACCCACTGTTGGGCTGCGACAGAAACCAGGAAAAAGAAAAAAGGGTGTAGACCATGGTGTTGTTGGTATTGTATTGTAATTAATGCTTGTGATACTTATACAACTTGATGTTATCTTACTCTATAAAATTTAGAGTATGAACTTGCATGTTTTAGTTCTTAAAATCGTTACTGCCAAATCCTGGTGTTGGGAAATTCTTTATCGAGACCAATTATATTTCAAAGTGGACAAATCTAAAATAAATTTTTGTGATTACTTAAAATTGGTAACAGCGAAAAACAAGTTCAAACGGGTAAAGTGAACTTAACGCGGTTTATAAAACTATTTTTGCCTATTCGGGTTTTAAACATGAAAAAGTTATAAGAATAAAAGAATTTAAAATATAAAAGTCAAGGGATTAAAAACGGTCATATAAAAGTTTAAAAGGTTAATTTGGAAATTTACTTAATTTGGAAAATAGAGGGACTAATATCCGCTGTTTTGAGACTTAAGGGTATTAATCGTAAATGAATAATCTTTATAAATAAATTGAACGAGTCGAGCAAAACCGTGGCATATAAACTGATAATTACCTCAATTTTATGAAAGCTACGGATGTTAAATAAATAAAAAGCGATAAGAAAATATATAAAACTTAGTAACTTATGAATAATGATTATATTTTCTTTGGATGTAAATCTCATGGACTCGTAAATATAAGTTACGATGCGTAATAGTATCATTGCATGCACTCTTTTTAAGCACCACTAAATATTTAAAACAAGAGTTAAACAATACGATTCGAGTGAGAACTATCGTTGGGGTGCGAGAGCTAAGCGGACGTCGGGTTACAAGGGGTGGAAACCAAGAGTGGTTCGAGCTCGTATCATCATCATCCCTCCTCATCGACTAACAAGCTCGGACCTCGGTGTTTGACTGAGTCACTTTTGACGTGCATTGAACCATTATCAGTTCCAGGCGACTAACCGACAAGGTGAGTTTTCATAGCCCCTACTTTACTGTTTTAAATCATCTTTTGGGGTGAGAACATTGCTTATTTTTAACAGTTGAACACAAGTACATTCACTGATTTACTATTAGGTCTAAGTCCCTATTCAACCCAACTTGCTATGTTGCCCAATTTATCATGAACCGTCAATTGCTTGACCAATTAGACTGGTTAAGCGAGCGCGAATGTTATGGATAGATCTATCGGGATTGACATCCCTGTTTGTCTTGGACTGACATTAGTCAAGCAAACACAGTTTCATTTGAGTTTTCTAACTATTTTTATACAACACACATCTTTTGTAAAATACTATATGTTAAAAAAATATAATTATGTGTGTATGTTAGAACCATGCAAGCATAAGCATTCTCTTTTTCTTAGTTATTGATGTATTAGTACAATATTTTCTTTTGTTTAACCAACCCAAGGTCAAACCAAGCAAGTTGTTGAAAATATTTAAACGTGTTGTTGAAAATAGATTAAATCGTTGGAAATATTTAGGCGACTAGTTTTAATACATTTAATAATATACTTGACAAGTTATTGAACTCTTA
>BQNB010131143.1:0-15706 GCA_026074375.1 Tanacetum coccineum
CCCCTGGAAAAACCCGTTGAGCCATTCCTGTCTTTTTCACACCATATGTCTATTTCGTCACACCTTTGCACCTTAGCCTACCCTGTAGATTAAGCCTACTTAATTAAAGTTGCTAGTTGCTTTTGTGTAAAGTTTTGTATTTCCTGTGTCAAAGTGAAATTTTCTATCTCCGGTTAGGTCGGAAAATTGCACAATGAAATGGAAAAATATGTAGCTCATGTATTTTGCTACTTTTGCGATTATGTATTATGTTCGAAGAAGAAGTGTTAAAGGAAAAATTATCCCGAAAAATTATGATTGTGAAGATGGTGAAATTACACCGAGATTTATGTTTTTAAAAAAATGAAAAAAGAGAAATGCATCAAAAAAGAGAAGGAAGATTTATAGTCGGTTCGCTAAACTTAAACCGATGAAAGACTTGGAAGGATCAATTATTCGTTGATATGTGACGATGTATAGTTTTGTATTAAGTGGCCGATATCACCATTTTTGTAAAAGTATGTAACTTTGGGATGTAAGTGAAGTTGACCATTATGGGAACGCCAACTTAGGTTGTCTTTGTCATCTCTATAATCGAGGCGTTTGTATATATTTTGAGTCTTTATCATGGAACAGTCGAGAAAAGTTACTAGCAACTACCTTATTTAAGCTTAATCTATTTGTTTTGTGAATTTTATTTAACATCAATTTGCTTCCCATTCCTAGCAATTAACCTTAGGTTTTACTCGAACGAGGTTGAGATTGGGTCATGCATGTTTATTCTGTCGTTACGGCTATGTATGCGTGATTTAGCCTCGTTTTTGGTTTATTACTTTTGGTGAAAACTAGAAGATCCATACCCTATATCGTTCTTCATCTTAACCCTTGGTTAAACTAGAATAAGGATGTGTTCGAATACACATGTCTATTCCGTCGTTACGGCCGTATATGGGTGCTTCTGCTGCCTTGTTGGAGTGGTACTATTGGTGAAAGATTGTTAGAATGATCAACCCCTTAGCCTTATATAAAACCTAATTTACCTTTTGACTTGTTTCTTCTTAGTTCTAGTAGTGGAGATGTATATCATTGCCAAGCTTATGATACGAAGCTAATCACGACCGAGCAAATGAGTGTACCACTTAAATGTTACACCCTAGATTAGTTTAGTGATCTGAGTGTTTTCATTTCCATATTGTGAGGTGTTTGGTCATGTATAGGTGATTAAAATGAAAGAAGTGCTTAAATGGAAAAATCCTTGACTTCGGTTGGGATATATTTTCAATATAATCTAGAGTCTACTTGAGGACAAGTAGGATTCAAATGAGGGGATATTTGATGACATCAAATAACGTCACATTTATACTATCATTTATCTCGAATAAGTTACCCATTTTTATATAATTATTGCAAGAATTTGTACTTAATCGCTTAAAAGTGTTATTTGCAGTAATTGAGGAGTGATTTGTGAAGACATGCTAAAAGGCGCATATTTTGGAGCTAAAACAAATACATTTGAAGATATCCTAATTCTGACCAATACGCCGTATCCAGGAAAAGAGATACAGCATATCAACGCCAACTCTTCATAAGAAAACGCGTATAAATAATTCCCAATACGGCGTATTCACTTTCGGCCATACGCGGTATCCATCAAGATAACTATTCAGAGATACGAAGATATTTATATCTTGGGAATGAATATCATATTGATCTTAAACTTTACGCACACTCCAAGGGATACACCTCAATACGCCGTATTGGCCTAGCCCAATACGGCGTATCCAGCCTTTTTCAGGCACTATAAATAAAAGAATCAAAAACGAGTTTCAATGTGCAAAATCATATTCTTCATACGATACACATAAAAGATGATTTTCTGAAGAAAAGAAAAGCAACCAAAGGTCAAGCATCGATCATGATTCCATATAAGACATCGTGTAATTCCTATACTCTTGTAATCATTTAATTTTTGGTATCGTTCTGTAAAACGTTTAGTTTACCTTGGTTTATTTGATACACGGCATTGTATAATTACAAATGGTATATGGCTAATACCCCTAAGGTATGAGCCATCTAAAGAAATTTAATGTTTGGTTTTGTTTTTAAAATTAATTTTTCCTTATTTATCATTAAAGTTTTATTAATGTTTATCACAAGATACATGTATACGTGATGAATATCGACCTATCATTCAACGGGACCTAGTTATGCCTAACAATAAGCAGATCGGGATCAAGCTCTCCCATATCGTTTTTTATATTTACTGACGCAAAAGGTTCACAAATAACGTTCTGTCTTTGTCTTTAAATTAAGAGCTTAGTTGGACCGGCAGGTGACCTGTAATGTTTCAATAAGTATGTTCTTGATTAATTGATAAAGATTTGAACAGTGGACTACCATTATATTAAATACCATCAAACAGTAAGTGGGTAAAGTCCTGATGGGCTAGGGTTTATCAAAATCACCATTGCTATAATCCCTAGATAGATTATAATTAAAATAAAAGGATGCTTTATTCGGATACGTAAATATGACCATGGATTTCAAACGTTAGGTCTTTATGATGAGTCCCGCCTAAGTTTTAAGAATGATATGCCACTTCGAGATAAGAAATCATTGCACTAAATAAACAAACCAGTGTTTAATCAGATTTAATATGGCTAATACGGTTTTCTATTATTTGGCTTGTACCGCTATTTTATCTTCTGATTGTTTTCTTGCATGTTTATTGTGTTCTGAATTGATTATTATCACCATAAAACCTGTGCCAGTCTCTCAGGATAAAACCCCCCATCTATCGAAGCGTATATAGCATTGGTTTAACAAGTAATTAGAATTAACTTAATTAGAGTAATTAAAATATTGCTAGAATATAAGGTTAACAATGTCGCTCTTAGTGTTCGACACCCTACTTACCACAAAACTCACCCGATCGGGTACACTGCCCGTTAAAGTGTTGTTTTAAGATAAGTCGGCTAAATATAAATTTAAAACTTGGTAATCAATAAATTGACCCTACATGACAGCACATCAAATAGCTTGTGTTGAACAACAAGAAGAAGCATACTTCAATGTCGTTCTGGTGTAGATCAACGAAGTCACCTTCTTTAAACTTATAAAACTGTTGATCAGATCTTTTCACCACAATCTCTTCTAAGTGACCATATCCGTGTAATTTCTTCACACTAACACTCTTCACACCAAGAATCTCCTTAGTAGAGTAAATGTTTTGCTTGGAAAATTTGCTTACCTAAGATCGGTACCATAGTTTGTGCCTTTCACCTCAGTGCTTGATTCCCTTTTCAGCATATTTGTCATACACATACTTGATGGTACTCCAAAATGTAGGGACCATGTCTTCAATTCCTTTGATCTCATACCGTGCAACCTTTGTCTTCATAATAGATGTGGTGTAAGTTACCTCTGGATCAAAAGTCTTCAAATACTACAGATCACTGTTGAAGAAATAGTCAGCAGCAACGGTTCGATGGCCTAGGGGTCCCTGTGAAGGAAGAGGCTTGGAAAGATCAAACAGGAAATGATCTCCTTCTGGATTGTTTCAATCAAACTTGTCTGTTAAAGCATTGAAGCACTCTTGGAAATTGTACTCAAGTTCGATACTGCTAGAGCATGTGTGATGTGTTTCAAAAGCTTTAAATTTATAATGACTGAAAATACCAATTTTTATTATAGGGAAACACACGGGTAAAAGTATAAACCACGTATGTAGCAAAACTTTTAGGTAATCCCCGGTTGTTCCCACCGAAATTTGAGGTAGTATCCAAATAATCAAAAATAAATAGACTTTTAACAATTTTGAAAAAACTTTTGTTTTACAGTGATATTAAAGATGACTACTCAGATAGTTTAAGAAATAATTTCCAGAAGTTGTTGGAAATAATTAAGACCAGATCTCGAATTTTAACTATAAAAAGGATTTCCGTCAAAAACATTTCACAAATTAACTTGATTAACTCAAGACTTATATTTAGTTAACTAGACCAAATGTGTCACTCAAATAATCCAGTTGCTAATATATCAAAGCTTATTTTGTTTATCAGTTTACGAAAGTGGATTTCTCGACACAGACGTTAAAGATCATAGACAAATCTTTAAAACTACATAGATCATAACGGGTCTTTCGACCTATACCGATATGATTATATAATCTAAGATTGATAAGCAAAACCGACAAGATAAGACATAATAAGGTCACAACATAAGCTTGAGATTAAAGAGATCATGATCATACCAAACACTTATTCATTATCGTAACATCCACTGAGTAGTCATGAGAGAATTTAGCCTTCTATGCTAAGGAGTTTCAGAACATAACTTGACTCGATAACAAAACGTTCATTCTTTTATAAACTAGTATGATGTTCTTCGTCGTTCTTGGTGATTTGATCTTGATTCTTCAAAGGATATGGTGTTTATGCTTGGAGAATGATTGGAAAGTGTTTAGGACTTCATAAGGGAGATAATTGTGTGTATTAGTTGAAGAAGGTATAAGAGGACGAATGAAAAGGATTGAAATTCGTCCTTTATTTATAGGCTGAGTGAGGGGTGAAGTGCGACGCACAAAGTAAAATGTGCGGCGTACTTGGTGATTAAATGCAAGGGGAATTAAATGTTTATTGGAGAAGTGCGGCGCACATAAGAAATTGTGCGGCGTACTTAGGGTATTAATGCAGTAGTATTTATGTCTTCATTTATTCTTCAACGTCAGATGGGAAGTGCGGCGAACAAAATTGTTGATCCCAAGCCTTATCGATTCTTTAATGATAAAAAGAGTTTGTTACCGTTGAAGAATCCAAAATAACAAGATGGACTTTGTATGTAAAGCCAAAGTGTAAATGCGGAATCTACACTTTGATACTCCTAGAGAAATTTATTTATGAATGAAACATTATGACACACACAAACAATAAACACAAAACTCACTGCTTCTCTATAATAAATAATAATGAGAACACTTTAAGTAACTAAGGGTTACAAAACCTTGAAGCAATTACCAAAATTCTCCTAAATGTATCTCTTAAATTCAATCTATCACTACTTCTAGGGATCACCTTTATAGAAATACAAGGAACCTTTACAAAAATATCTGCCTAATCTATTAGGTCTCTGAGAACAATAACAATTCACAACTAAATATCCCGAAAATGCTTCTCCATGCATTCTTATCTTCATTTCATCAGCCTTTACCAGTTTAGCAGTACAAAACTTCTTTCAAACTGGCAGGTATTAAGTTTTTCTTGGCAGTACTAACTATTCCTTAGTCAACTGTTGGGCAGTATTAAGTCATTAAGAAGAATTTTAATTTTTTCCCTAATAAAAAAAACTTTGTGTCGGTCGTACCATAGAAGTGTTAATGAATGAATTTGACTAGGTCTTTAATTTCTTTGAACTTTATAGGATAAGTGCGGGCGGCGCGACATCTGTAAGATGCTAAGCGACATGGTCACAGGGTTTGAGGGCTTGATTGAGAGAAACAGGAGAGATGCGGATGTATAAGAGTGAATGTATGTGGGTGTTATGGTAGCAGGTATAGGCGTGCGCGGAAGAGTGAGCTGTTTTCTTGCTGGGCGGATTTTCGACGGAACTGAGTTGTGTTTAGCAGTCACGGACTCTCTGCGTGTGGATTCTATCCTACAGATATTATGACTCATTACCATAACTGCTAATATCGGAGATACAAGCTATTAAGTATCGAAAGTTTATGAGAAATGATTAAATATATACAAATAATGCGACCGAAAAAATGTATAATTTGGGCGTTATCAAATCTCTCCACACTTAGCTGTTGCTTGCCCTCAAGCAATCAAAGTGAGAAAATAAGATCATTTATCGTGACGTGGATAAAATTTGGATTTTACAAGTGTTTACAGGCTTAGATAACTTTTTAGGCATTGACATATAACTAAGCACCTCACATAGAGAATGTGTTTGATTTATAGAATTCACTCAGTTCACTCAGATAGGGTTTTATATTTGTGAAGTCACTCAATTGCACAGACATAATCTAGATAGCTACCATAGGCTTGTACTTGACACATGAACCTGACCGAAGGGCGGAACTTGATACTGATGCTGGATAGTAGCATATATAAATCTTCATGTGCCAGAACTTAAGCCTTTATTTCTTTGAACCACTATATATTTTTCTCTCTCTTTTTATACCATAACTAAGGCTTGGCACATAACTTCTTCTTTCAATTTTAACTTCTTCATTTAGGTATTTCAGCAATTTAGCACTAAAGGGGGTGCTTGCAAGAACAGAAACTTGTAGGATTTATAACATATGATAGGCTTCGGTCTAGTAAATGATGATCAAGCATAAGTTTTAGAGCTTCTAAATTACCGGGTCACTTAGATATAATTATCAACCAATACCACTGCTCCAGAAAAGGCGACAAAACCACATATACACATCCATAAGGATGGAATAGATACATGTGATTGCTTATTCCTTAACTCAAACAAGCTAAAGGCATCAATTATCTTGGGTACCAAAAGTGGGTACCCGAATATTCTTAAGGCTTATATTTCTCACAATTTAGTAGACTGGGTTGGCTAGCATAGTCGTCAAATCCAATTGGAATTTCCTTACTAAGACAGTTTTTTTTAATTATGAAAGCAATGTATAAAATGAAGATTTTTTTTGAAAGTATCAGTTGGAAAATTTTAGTAGGACAAACATGGAGGGATATGATTAATTTTTCCTATTTGACTCCCCTCCACACTTAAGTTGAACATTGCCCTCAATGTGATAACTGATAATAGAGATAAAATAAGGAAAATTAAGAGAAAATGGTACTTCCCGGGGCATAAAGTGTATAGTTGTGAGAGAGTTATCCTTGAGCATACTTCATAACTTTCCAAATCTTTAAGCTATATTACCTGCATAAAAGTAAACATACAAAAAGACACACAAAGATTTTTTTTCGAAAATAAAAAAAGGATATGAGCGAAAGAATGGAGGAGGGACTCCTCCACACTTAAGTGAAGCACGGGTTGCCTCCCGGGAAGCGCTTAATTTTTAAGAGAGACGTAGCTAGAACACGAACTTGTGAGTCTTTCTAAGGGAATGAAGATAGAGACTGCTTCCCTATGTGGTCATTATAATCTTCTACTTCATGATATAGGTTTGAGTCGATAGCCATTAACAATGAATGTTTTTCCATCTTTTCCATATAGGTCAACATATCCGGACGAATATTGGTGTTTTACAATGTATGGTCCTAGCCAGCGAGATCTGAGTTTTGGCTGTTTGAATTTATACTTTGAGTGAAAAAGAAGAACCTTATTTCCGTGTTTGATTTCTTTTCTCATCCTTAGTTTTCTATCGTGCCAGACTTTGGCTCTTGCTTTGTATAGACGAGAGTTTTCATAGGCTTGGTGTCTAAGTTCGTCGAGTTCATGTAACTGAATCATTCTTTTCTCACCAGCAGCGATGAGATCTGGATTGTAATTCTTCAAGGCCATTAATGCACGGTGTTCAATTTCAAATGGTAAATGGCAGTTTTTTTCCCATATACTAGTTTGTAGGGTGTGGTACCAATAGGTGTTTTGTAAGGAGTACGAAAAGCCCACAGAACGTCATCAAGTTTTCTTGACCAAATAGCAGGATTGTCTTTAACATCTTTTTTAAGAATCTTTTAAGAGCTTTGTCGTGTTTTTCACTACCACGTGTTTGAGGGAGATATGATGTAGAGAAACGTGGTTAACCCATATCTTTTCATATGTCTTTTCCATTATTGTTGCAGAATGAGTACCTCGGTGCTGATTAGAGCTTTGGGCAATCAGAAATGGCAGAATATTTTCTTCAAGAAAGAGAAACCACTCGAGCATCATTGGTTGGTAAAGCTTTCGGCCCATTTAGATACGTAATCAATAGCGACAAGAATGTATTCAAACTTATGCGATTTTAGGAATGGTCCCATAAATCGATACCCCATACTTCGAAATTTTCACATACAATGTTGTTTAAGGGCATCTGTAACAATCCATATTTTCGTGTCATTTTACGTCAATAAATATTCAACTATTTATTTTAAACTTTTGCGCGTCTACTTTTTATTTCAACCGTTTAATTAAATCGCGTAAACTAAAAGTCAACAATCAACGTAAACCGCCATCAAAGAAATAAAAAATTTACGTCAAACAAGTGTTATATTATTTTTGCAAAGATAATTATTACTTTTACTTTTTATTTTTTTCGATTACGTAAAACGTTTACGTTTCGCAATAAAATACGTTTATGCATATACGGAAACACCAATACCCATCTATACTCAAACAAATACCCACCATAATACCTAACACTTAAAATTTACAAAATATAAACCCATATACTCACATATGACCGGCCCTATGGAAAGAAATACACTAAATGCCCACTAATGTTACTTTTGCTTAAACAATAATAAGTTTTAACCATGTAATAGGTCCTAGATCTTTACCTTACATATATAAGCCACCTTCTTGTACTCTTTGTTCCACACGACACACCCAGCTTTAGGAAGCATGCATTGATCAATCCCCTTCAATCACACCCAATATGCTTCTGCAAGCTCCTAGTACTTGTTTATTAAAGTGTACCCTAGCTCTTACACAAGTCAAGACTTTACATCCTATTCCCTAATCCAAAACCGTCCCCTCGTGGTTTAATAAGGTGGTATTACAAAATATCTAGGCTATAAAATATAAGCCTTAGTGCAAGACTAACACACACTCTCTTGTTTTCTATTCCTTGGTTCTTCCCTGGTCCACGTTTACACCTAGCAGAAACAAGTAACAAGTTTTTGCATCCCTTTTTTATTTTTGGTTTCGACCCAATAAACAAAAAAAAACACAAACACATTCCTTTGATTTCTTGTTTTCTGAATTTTGACATGAAACAACAACAATAAACACAAGCTCACAACTCACCTTATCCCCTTGTCTCTGGTTTCAAATTAGTTATCAAACACAAACAACAAATGAACACATTAAGGGACCCTAAAAACCTTAAAACCTAATTCGACCCTCCTTGGTTTTTTTTGATTTGTCAATGAATCCAAGCAGCCAAGCACCACTTTGGATTTTTGCCTTTAGTGATCATAAGCATGTAAGGAGTCAAGTGAAGGCGGCTCTTTAAGCTTTTAGTGTGGTTTGTTTTTGTTAGGGTATAAATAAAGGTAGGGTTTCTTGGTTGCCTTTCTTTTGGTCTTTTGAAACAAACACTCGATGGGTTTCTGTTCTGCTGTCCGACAAGTCTCAGCAGCCAACACCCTTATTTTTGGTTCGTTGGTTTAAAGTTGGATTTGCTTTGCTTAGAGTTTAGAGTTTGGTCATCTCGGGTTGAGTATAAACGTATTAGGGTTCGTTTGTTGTTTCGAACCACACCACACCCATCGTTATGAGTTAACATCTCTCACCTTCTTTCCATTATAAACACTTTATGCATGTACGTCCTTTTAGTTGTGCTTGAGACTTGTAAGTTAAATGTTAACATGAACAATAACCCTTTATTGCGTCGCTACTATTGTTGAACAACAGGAACAAAACATTATATGTGTTAAGTTGTAAGTGGGTTTTTGGGTCATGGTATTGGGTCGTTATGAGGCAGCGTGATAGGCCCTAAACACAGTAAGATAGGTACTTGTTCAAGTCTTAGTCAACTTGAAAAATAAAAATAAACTTGCACCCATACAAATTGTTGATGTATACTGAAAGACATAGTGACCTTCCTTTACATGTTACAATAATATTTCTAAGCGCAGAAAGCATCAATTTGGCTTTTCATCTCTTTTACTAGTCATTACAGGATAGAGGACTCTAGGTTTATGTAGTATTACTAGAAAAAAAAGGGTTCAACTACGTAGTAAGACTACTGTCTTCAAAAATACAACAAAAAAAAACATATTAGTTGGTAAGTTTTATTGGGCTTTAATATTTAAAAACATGATGCTAAAGAGACTTGAGTTAGGCTATTTTAAAAATCAGAAGTTGTGTCAGTTTGTTGTTAGTCGAAAGATGAGTTAAAATGTGGACACTATAAGCCCGACACTCTTATCTTTCACAAGTTAATGTGACGCGTACATTAAATAAAAACCAGAACGTCTTATCCCGTAATTAAATCATAAAACTCTAAGTTTATCACACACTCTTGTTTTCTATTCCTTGGTTCTTCCCTGGTCCACGTTCACACCTAGCAAAAACAAGTAACAAGTTTTTGTATCCCTTTTTTCTTCTTGGTTTCAACCTAGTAAACAACAACAATAAACAACAACAATAAACACAAGCTCACAACTCACCTTATCCCTTTGTCTCTGGTTTCGAATTAGTTATCAAACACAAACAACAAATGAACACATTAAGGGACCTTAAAAACCTTAAAACCTAATTTGACCCTCCTTGGTTTTATTGATTTGTCAACGAATCCAAAGCAGCCAAACACCATTTTATCTTTGCCTTTAGTGATCATAAGCACGTAAGGAGTCAAATGAAGGTGGCTCTTTAAGCTTTTAGTGTGGTTTTTTTTGTTAGGGTATAAATGAAGGTAGGGTTTCTTGCCTTTCTTTTGGTCTTTTGAAACAAACACTCGATGGGTTTCTGTTCTGCTGTCCGACAAGTCTCAGCAGCCAACACCCTTGTTTTTGGTTCGTTGGTTTAAAGTTAGATTTACTTTGCTTAGAGTTTAGAGTTTGGTCGTCTCGGGTTGAGTATAAACGTATTAGGGTTCGTTTGTTGTTTTGAACCACACCACACCCATCGTTGTGAGTTAACATCTCTCGCCTTCTTTCCATTATAAACACATTCCCCATGCACGTTATTTTAGTTGTGCTTGAGACTTGTAAGTTAAATGTTAACATGAACAATAACCCTTTATTGTGTCGCTACTGTTAGTTGAGTCAACATAACACAACATATAGAGTGGTTAAGTTGTAAGTGGGTCTTTGGGTCATGGTATTGGGTCGTTATGAGGCAGCGTGATAGGCCCTAAACACAGTAAGATAGGTACTTGTTCAAGTCTTAGTCAACTTGCAAAATAAAAATAAACATGCACCCATACAAAATGTTGATGATATTACCAAAGCAAAGCATCATGTTTGTGCTTTTCATCTTCTTTTTTCTAGTCATTACAGGATAGAGGACTCCAGGTTTATGTAGTATTACTAGAAAAAAGGGTTCAACTACGTAGTAAGACTACTGTCTTCGAAAATACAACAAAAACAAACATATTAGCTGGTTAGTTTTATTAGGCTTTAATATTTAAAAACATGATGCTAAAGAGACTTGAATTAGGCCATTTTAAAAATCAGAAGTTGTGTTAGTTTGTTGTTAGTCGAAAGATGAGTTAAAATGTAGACACTATAAGCCTGACACTCTTATCTTTCACAAGTTAATGTGACGTGTACATTAAATAAAAACCCGAACATCTTATCCTATAATTAAATCGTAAAACTTTAAGTTTATCACATGTTTTATATATAAAACTTAGATTTTACCAACACGTTTCTTAGTATTCGCAACGCCACAACTTTACTTAATTATTTGACCCCTTTAGAGACCAAACCGGGAGTTGACTCGAACCAACTTTTTTTTGAAGTACTCATGACCTAGTTTCTAAATTGCTCGATATCATAATTTACATGTTTATATTTAAAAGTAGAGACCCCATAAAGTAGACTGCTATTCATGAAAAATCCGCACTTTTCCATATTTAACGAACACCAGCACATACTAGGACAAATGCATCCATTTGTCTTATGTTCACATATTAAGAAAAATATGTACGTTTTTTGTTTAGGCTTGGCAGAAAGAAGTTTGCTTCGGTTCGCATGTCATCATTTTGTACTTAATATGTGCACTTCTGCCAATCGTTCTTCATCGTCAAGGTGAGTTTATAGCCCCTCTTTCACTTGTTTTACCATTATTTTACAAATCTCAGTGGAGAATACATGCTCATTACAACTTGTTTACATACTCATACTTATACTCATTTATAAACTTAGTTACTTGATTGATATCACACTCTTTCTACTTATGGATTTAAGTATTTAAAGTTGTTTATGAATACAATGGTTATTTCTTCATTGGACACAAGTGTTTTCGGTTATCATCTCCTGTTTACGTGTTGCCTAAGTAGCGATTAGACCACTCTCTTGCTCGGAACTATCATGAACTGTTAATTATGGATTGTAAGCGTGAATGTTATAAATAGATCTATTGGGACTAATTATCCCTATCAGGGTGAGTAGCGCTCACTACCCACAGGGCTCCCGATAAACGGATATATACCATGTCAAATCTCATTGGGTGTCTTGGTCAGACACCAGTAGGGCGGAATACACTTGGCATATTATATGCTACATAAATTATCTTCGGTGTCATGAGCTTAGCGCAACAGTAGATACATTTTATGTGATACTATATCTGTTATAGTAGTCACATACATTTTGGAAATCTTGTGGTCCATACTACTTTGTTGAACATTACTGATTACTAAACACTTTTCATTATACTGTGGTGAAGCAGTAGACACTATACTCTTTTGGTCCTACATTTACACTTAAATTTTTGGCAACTATTATAAGGATTGGAATGGTCATGCATACTTTATAAATCTTTTGATTTCAACATTTACATATACAAAAATGAATTCACCAACTTTATGTTAACACTTTTAAGCATGTTTTTCTTAGGTGAATTAGATGCTTGGCTTACCTGATGTGCATTGGAGTATAAATTGACTAGATTTCATTCATGGATTTCTACTTATATACAAATGATCAAATCTCGTTGTATTGCTTTCAAGTTTTTCATTGTTTTGCAATTATGGGACAAATGTTATATCAATTTCAAAAAAATCAACGAGATTACTTTTCAAACGACACATTTAGAGGTCTTTCTCTTGTATCTTGTGCTGTTGTATTATGAAGTAACACTCCCGGACATATTTCCCCTGCGACACATTTTTAGGGGTGTTACAAATGATGCTGCCTTAATACTGCCATGGTAACTGTTATTGTAGGAAAATTCTACCAGTGGTAAGTGTCGCTCCCATCCTTTTCCAAAATCTATAACACAGGCTCGAAGCATGTCTTCAAGTGTTTGGATGGTTCTTTGATTCCTAGTAGTTTTATACACGTAATAATAAAATATAGTATAGAATTACCAAACTACCCTTGAGGATAAAAGTAGTTAGGAAAATTCTCACAAATATATAATACTACGTATATTTACCGGTAAGTGATTACCGGGTCGTATTCCTCAAAGATTTATGAAATTGAGACCACGTTTGCTGTTTGGACAATGATTTGAATCAGTTCAAAGATGGTTTGTTTCCTAAAATCCTAAAAGTGAGCAATTTAAAGGACAATTAAATCTAACTTTAATAACGGGAAATTAAACTTTAACTAAAAACGCAACACGGGAACCCTAAATGGTGATAAAAAACCCTAAATTTCCAAAATTAAACCTAAAATGAAATTTTCACTTTTAATAGACTCTAATTGACTAAAAAGTAAGTTTAAAGAAAACTAGAACAAAAACGGAGTTGAAATGAGCTTAAAAACACGAAAAATATAAACGGAAACGAATCCCGTTCTTTAAAAAATGAAATTTTGCAAATTAAACCCTACGAAAGCAAAACTAATTTTCCTAGAACTTTACGATAAAAGAAAATTTTCTAAAAAAGATTTATATTTTTTTGATTAATTTTCTATTTTTTATGATTTTTTAAAGTTTTTAATTAAAATAAATGTTTAAAAATACTAACCTATTTATAAAAATTCTATTTTTTTTACAGAAAATAGCTTAAACTAAATAGAACCTAGGAAAAGTAAACTTGATTACACAGCTTATCGAATAAGCTGTGTAATAAGCTAAAACAGCTTATAAAGCTAAAAAGGGAAAACGTGTATAAGAATTCAATGTTGTAAATGTTTAACGAAAAAGACCCCAGGGCGCGTTGGTTGAGGTGTGTGGTGTGTGTTGTTATAAAAGGGTTGAGGGTGTTGAGGTCGGGGGTTTGAGCCTTGCTCACCCCCGATTTCCACCTTCCCCTTTTTTTAAGAAAAACTTAAAAAAGCAAAGTTTTAGAAAAGCTGAAAATAAGCATTTTTAATAAAAGAAATTTTTATGAAAAGCCCTAAATAAGCTGTAAATTAGCTTAAAAGACAGAAAAACACAACTAAAACTAATCTTTTTGTTTTTTTTTCAAAATTTATAACTCAAAAGAACTAAAATAAGCTAAAACTCAAGAACAAAAAGCACTCTTATACTAAACCTAACATAATAAGCTAGTCCAATCTAGAAACAAGCAAATTAAGCCAGAAATAGCTTAAACAGACTACTATCACTAAAAGTTTTAAAGCTAATTTTGAACCTAAGCCTAACCTAATAAGCTAAAATGAACAAAAATAAGCACAAAGTAATAATCCATAAGCTCAAATTAACAAATAAGCATTTATAGAAAACTTAAAACCAAACAGTCCCTAAAGGGATCTTTGAGCTTATTTTTAAGCTTAAAGGATCCTTATGGACTTTTGGCTTATTACCCTAAAAAGTACACCTAAAATACTACTTAAAACAACTTTTTAAAACCATTTTGAAATTCAGGAGCTTAATGAAAAGGCTTGTTGAAAACAGCTTATACACTAAGAACACTTAGTTTTATCTGAGTTTGGTTTCTGAAATTGAAAAGACAAAAAGCTTAATTTAAGGCTAAAAACATATATACTTGTTAGCTCAATTTTTATTGAGGTCGAACAAGGAAGCTCGGTCACTCTACGATGGAGCTTCGGTCTTTAATTAGTTAATGTTGTAACAGGATAAAATCGGGAATCGGGCTCGATAGATAATCTAATATTGTATATGTTTTGGGTTTAATCCAAAAGCAAAACCCGAGCCCGGGTCCTATTTATATATCCCGCGCGTCACATTAAATGTGTAGGGATATATATATATTTAGATATTTTCGAAAATATCTAAATATATATATAGATATTTTCTTATGAAAATATCTAGTTTTTATTAATTTCAATATATCTTTTTTCTATTCTCTCTCAATCTTTCTCTCCTCTCTTTCTCCTTTTCGATCTCTCTTTCTTTCTAGTTTCTTAGTTCGTGCCTCGGGTTATGAAGTGAAGCGTTAAACGGGTTCCTACAATTGGTATCAGAGCCTCGGGTGGATTTCGTGATTTTTTTTGGTGTGATAAGCTTATACGGATTCGGCAAATCGTTGGGTTATTTGTGGCACTCGGTAAGCATTTATATTTCGTGGCTCATTGTGGGTGTTGCAAAACGTTGGCAACGAACGAGTGAAAAAAAAAGAGCGGAAATTTTCGTGAAGAACGATCGAACGAGCGAAAAAACGTCGATCGAACGAGTAAAAACGCTTGGACCGAACGAGAGAAGAAACGTATCGATCGAACGAGTGGAAAATAGTTTGGATCGAACGAGTGACAAATCGCAGCGATCGAACAAGCGGACTCGAACGAGACGATCGAACGAGCGGAAAACTTCAACGATCGAACGAGCGGAAAACCTCAACGATCGAACGAGCGGAAAACCTCAGCGACCGAACAAGCGATCGAACTAGCGTGATCGAACGAGCGATCGAACGACCGATCGAACGAGCCGATCAAACGAGCGATCGAACGACCGATCGAACGAGCGGATCGAACAAGCGATCGAACGAGCGGAATTTTTGGACCGAACGAAATTTTTTTAAAAT
>BQNB010131144.1:0-18825 GCA_026074375.1 Tanacetum coccineum
GTAATGATATTTAGTCAGGATTCTTCCCTTTGGCTGTTTCCATTGCCTTGAAAAATTAACATCTCCCTTCCGAACGAAACACGTACAATCTTCTCATCACAGATGATCAATCCATGATACTTTATTAACCAGGCCATCCCAATAATGACATCAAAACTACCAAGTGGGACCGGCATCAAGTCGATGTTGAAAGGAAGATTCATGAAGTTTAGAGTACAACCTCGAATTATGGTATTAACTTCTATGATTTTCCCATTGGCTAATTCTACGTCATAATGATTTTCTAATGTAGTGGGGGTAATGTTAATCAAGACACTAAAGGTATTAGATACAAAGCTCCTATCCGCACCAGTATCAAACAAAATTATAGCATAACGGTTGTTGAGGAGAAACGTACTCGTGATAACGTTAGAGTCTGGGCTAGCATCTCTTCCTCCCAAAGCATAAGCTCTTCCTTAAGCTGTGCCATTCCAGCTGTTATTCCCACGGTTCTTCAGTTTTGGGAAATTCTTCTTGATGTGGCCGGTGTTACCACATTCATAGCATGCTCCTGCCTTTTGATTCTTGTTGTAGTTGTTGGTATTGACCCAACAATCATTGGTAGCATGACCATACCTCTTGCAGTTTCCACATTTAGGTGCACATTGCCCGGTGCGGTGGTAATTGCACTTGGTGCACAGAGGTAGAGTTCCAGCATAAGCCTTCTTTTCACCAGGGCCAGCAGTGTATGCCCTAGCTATATTTTGCTTCTTTTGGGGTTGTTGATTGTTTCTTTATGATTCATCAACCTTTCTTTTATTGTCATTATGTCTTTCCGCATAAGTGCATAGTTTCTGATCCATCAAGTCGTTGGCCAACTCGATAGCATCATCAAGAGTTTTGGGTCTTGCAGACATGACATTCCCATGAATGTTATCAGGAAGTCCACTGATGTACTTGTCAACCTTTTCGGTCTCATCAGCAAGAAATTTGGTGCACATCAAGGCTAGTTCTTGGAAACGCTGCGTATAGGCTGCAACATCATTTCCCCTGACCCTAAGATTCTACAGTTCAATTTCAAGTTTCTTGATTTTAACTTTTGGACAATATTTGTCTATCAACTTCTTCTTGAGAGTTCCCCAAGTCATAGCATAGGCAGCATCATGACCTAAGGTTCTCACATGGCCATTCCACCAGGTTAGTGCAGCACCTAGCAGAGTGCAGGTAGCGAACTTCACTTGATTATCAATGGCACAACCGCTAATGTGAAATACTGATTCCATCTTTTTGAGCCATTGAGACAGGCCAACAACGCCTTCAGTTCCCTTGAAGTTCAAGGGTTGGCACTTCATGAAATCGGTGTAGGAACAGACACGTGCAGGTTGCACAAGCCTTCTGATTCCTCCACCTGAATTGTGGCTTGCATCATCTTGAGTATGGGTAGAGTTTCTTTGGATTTCCCGATCGATCATAGCTTAAATGGATTCTGGAGTCATGGCGTCGTTTGCTCCTTGTCTTGTTGCAGGCATGATTCTACTAATCAGAAAAATATAATGTACGTGAGATATAATTACAATGTCGATACAAATGGATATGATAATAATAATTACACCACATCACAATGAAGAATGAATGAAATGAAATCAACCATAACATAATACATCAACATTTCATAACATAATGTCGAATCGTACATGATTTGTTTGGATACAAAATGACCACAAATGATCTAGTACAGAAAATGAAAATACGTCCTAGAGTCTATTAGCTGGGAGTTACCCATAAAACTTAATAGACTATACAAGATAGCTAGAAATGAAAAGTACAACTAACAGCTACTGCCAGTGTCCTCCACCGTATCAATTTGAGCTTTAGTCTCTAGTACATGGGTACGCATCATCTGTCTGACTGAATCATCCTCAGCTCTCTGGCGCTGCCACTCCATATGACTCATGTGAGTCTCTAGTGTCTCAAGTCGCGCCAATAATGCCCTGTTCCGAGCCTCGGAACTAAGGTAAGCCTGGCATACCTCATTTAACTTTGTCTCATAAGCAGTCCTCTTGCCTCTCACTACATCAATCTCGAGTCTAATGTCTCTGCGGTCAGTCCGAGCATCATGCAGCTGTGTATAGAAATCCTCACTCTCTTGCCTGCGAATATGTGCCTGGTAGCTGACCCTCAAGTTGACTTCCTCGATGGAAGTCATCATCCTATGCTTAGAATCGTGTAAAGCTCTAACATAACCAACGTCCTCTACTCTATCAGCAGCTCTAGCAATAGTTCGGGCATCATGACCAGGACTATGAATCAAACCCTGTCCTGCCTTAATAGTATCAACAAAATCATACTGACCCTTAGGTGGTCTAGCAGCAACAGCAGCAGAACTCTCTGCCACATCGCACCCAGGTGGGGGAGCAGTAAGTACAAATCTCCTCTGAGGTGGCATGTCCTCCTCGGGGATGTCATCTCTCATACGAATCATGGCTGCCCTATGACCTAATGGTGCTTGATCACAGGCAGGGCTGGTGGGGGGTATAGGTGCAGCAGCATGCTCAGCAATGTGTGCCTCCATCGATGCTGACATGGGTGGCTCAAGTCTGACAGTCTTCCGTGCCCTACGGAGACGTGTTTGAGAAAAAGGGACCCTAGTTTGAGGTGATCTAGGTGTAGGTGCAGACTCACTAGTCTTAAATGCCTCTGTATCCCCAGCTGAGGGAACATGGTCAACAACAGGTACCGCAGAAGAGTCAGTCAGAGCTATGTGCTCCTCCTCCTCAGTGGGCTCCTCATCCTCATCATCTGTATCATCATCATCGTCGTCATCCTCAGGGGCTCATGCTCCTCACTAGGATCCTCCTCGAGATCCTCATCGTCATCCTCCTCGCCATCTTTGGGCTCATCTGGATAATCAATAGAATCCGCATCAGTATCCTCCTCTATCGAATCTGAGTCATCAAGGTATCCTGGTGACTCAGCAGTCGGTGAAGCATCCTCAGCATATGGTTGATCCTCGACCTGGATGTCATCATCTGATGGTGCATGGTACTCTGGGTGCTCTGGCTCCGGAACATATACTGGTACATGCTCATCCAACTTCATGGGGTCAGGTACATGGGCAGGTAACAGTGGGTGTGTATGCCCTTGTTGGGCAACCTCCTCATACTGGTCCAACTCCAGAAGCTCGCCGGTATTCACGAGTGGAATACCCCATGATGATGGTCCATTTGAATCAAAAGATACGGATGTATAGGTAACAGCGGATGATGCGTTGTCTGATGACATGACAAATCTGTAACCATAATATAAACTTGTATAAGTATATTATATAAGACCATCATTAATATACGTAATGAAATATTAACACATATATAACCTATGTAAGCACTTAGTATAATCAACTAATGCTAAAATGGTGCATGACATGTAAGCATGTATACTAAATGCAAATAATATATATATATATATATAAGAATATATATAATAGTTAAACAACTTAGTAATATTCAACATAATGCTAAAATGGTTCATGACATTAAGTATGTAAGACTAAATGCAGAATAAGTAAGTAATGTATATCCCTTGAAAACGTTTGAATGACGCAATGTTTGAAAAACGGTTATAGACCAAGTAAAAACATTTGACCTGGTTCTCTATAACCTTGGCTCTGATACCAATCTCCAACACCTCCAAAATGGGTCGCAGCGGAATATGATATTCCGGGGGTATTACTTCATAGATCAATAGCACAAGTTATGAGAACGACCTCTAAAAGAGTCGTTTAAAAACTGATACATTGGATTTCATAAATGGTTCGTTACAAAGCTCATAGGCTTAACTTGTTTAACTTGATAATGTAAAGATTTCACAACATAACAATATCCCAAAATGTAATGCACGTAAATCTTTATAATAATATAACTTCAAAAGAAGACCCACTCCAAGGTATCCTTGTCATGCACCTAATTGACCTGATAAAACAGTTTAAAAACTGTCAACAATAATGTTGGTGAATTTATAGGTTAATAAATTTAATGAAGCGATAGCAAGATACCCTAAAATTAAGTAACAATACAATAACACAAAAATGTATTACTAAATGCATTAATCTCATGACACTGAAGCTAAACAAAGTATTAAAATCCAAATACACATGAGATAGAGGTGGCCCAAAGTAAGATGTTACAAACACGTAACATCTAGATTTCGAATTGTATAAACATTCCGTTCGTTTCCCTCCTGGCCGAACCGTAAACTAGCAAGCGCTACTGCACGATACGGAGGAGATAATCCCAAATAGACCTATTCATTATAACATTCGCTCTCACGAAGCAAATTACAATTACATCTATGCAATTGACAGTTCATCGATGAAGGGCATAGTGTTATAGCTACTTAGGCAAACACATATAATTGAATTAAAATGTACTTGCAACCATTTTTGTAAAACAAACATGATCTCATCCCTGAGATTTGATAACTGATTGAAAAAGTATAAAAGTGAGGACTATAAACTCACATCAAGTAATGATAAAGTAATAGCAAGGTAGTGGCACAAAAAACAATGCAAAAGACTTTATCCGCAACCTATGGAAAAATAATACATATTTACTAAATGGAAAAATAATAAGCTAAATACTTGCAATCTCGTCCCTAGTGTGTGCTTGAGCTTTATTTAAAATAATGATGGTTGAAAACAATTTCTCGTATTAAAATGGTTAACTTTATTGGATCAACGTGGTCAAAATATAAGTACGCAAATTACGACTTTGGACTTTTTGGAAACTAGGTCATCTAAACTCTAAAACATTAGTTTAGATCAGCTCTTGGTTTAGTCTCTAAGTGTGTCAAATAATTAGACGAAACAGTGACGTTTACTAATTGAGTTAAGTGTAAATATTATCAAGTTTTAATGTTTGACGACTTGGAGTTTTACAATATAATTATGAATTTGTTGGTTAACGATAATGATAACTAAAAACATATTTGAAAACTTGACCATGTCGTCTACAACTTTCGTTAAATAAGTCGTGTCCAAAAAGGTCATTTAACGGGTTAAAAATAGGGCTAAACATACACGTGTCACTAGGACAGTTTTTCCTAGACTTAGAAAAATATAAGGGCCTTATTATCAGCAGGTATCGTTTGCGTGGTCAGAGTTTTGGGCTCAGATTGCAACCTCGTTACTCAACCTTAGGACGAAACAAAGGTACCTTAGTAAACTAGGTCTGACCTATTTTAATTTATCTTCTATATGTTTTGTGTGTCGCGGTCGTTAACTAGGTCAAAAAGTGGTCGAATGATGGGTGTTGCTCATGGCTAGACCTGACTGGTTGCACACCAGGTGATCGACAGTTTGTCGATACTTGTGACGAACAGCCAAGTACACACTTGATTTGCGAGCAGATTACTAAACGAAAAAGGGTAATTTCTATTCCAAATTAAAGTTAGCACTTCGGGCTTTATTTAACATAATTTAGTTTGTCATTTCACTTGGTAAAATTGTCACAATAATTCAAGGAAAAGAGCTCGCTGGCTGCGTTACAAAAGAGGGTAAAGTGACAGTTTTTCACGTCTAACTTTGAGACCCTCTAACTTCTTCGTCTCTTGATGAAAATTAGTGATTCTAGGGGCAAAATAATTCTTACATGTCCTATTTTGGAAATAATTAGAGTGTCGATTTTTATGACCACTTCTAGAGGCTGAATAATGCACTTAAAGTTACATGGGTGGGCTGCGTTTTATACTAACAATGCATATACGTTTTTCTTTCTATCTAACCAACGCGTCTAAGCTACTAATGGGCTGAGTTCTACACTTAATACCCTAGCATAACATGGCTCATGTCTTATTAGTCGCTTTACAAATTTTATAACGGTTTTAATGTTACTCGATTTTATATCAGAAAGTATTAAAAGTGGGTTTTATATCTTAACATTTTTCAAGCACACTACAAAGGGCATAAGGATTGCACATATAAAAGTTAAATAACAAGAACGATTTGCTCACAATTCGGGGGCGAACGTGTAGGAGGCTAGACTCAACGATGATGATGAATACTCGACCCCTTTATCCTTCACCTATGCAAAACCAAGCACTCAATCCAAAAACCAACCATGATTGTTTTCACTCCTTGTAAACACGAATACGGACATTGTTTGCTACCTTAATGTGGTCGATCAACAAGAAAACAAAAGCCAAGGGAACCTGACTAGGGTTTTCTTGAATGTTGGGTTTTGTGAGGGGTATGATGGTGTGTTGTATGTGAGTCAAAACAAAGACAGAAGAACAAGGATACCCAAGGTGAAAATGTATGATTATGTATCTGGTGGTACTGTAATTTTTGAGTTTGCAAAGGAGTATGCAAGGCCTTTTATTCTTACATAACATTGCATGAATAGCTCTTCCTTCTTGAGGTCACGTTTGTATATTAATCTAAACAAGGCAATGAATTTTTGGGTTTAAAACATGGTCAATGTACAGGGATTTAAAGGGGTATACTGTGGATTTCGTAGAAGCAGGATCAAGAAAAGGGGAGGCAGCCTATATATCACGAGTGTGTGTGGGGTTTCACAAAAGAATTCATAGGCTTTATCCAAAGGTTATTAGAGTTAATGTTAAATCGGTTTAAGTACCTTTTTATTTGTATCTTACGGTTTAAGGACTTGCACAAGAGTATACACGATTTAATTTGCTAAATTGTAGGAGCACATGGGTTTTTATCTAAGTTTTATTTAGTTTCCTAATTTATAGAAATTAAAACTTTGGTGTAGATTGTTTTAAATGGATTTACCTTGATAGAATTAAATGGACGCGCTCATATAACTTTTCTTGTCGTGAAAATGAATTAAACAATGAATATGAAGGGATCAAGTAAAGTCTTAATGAGTTTAGGTTACGTCTCTAGCTAAACGTTAAATTTTTGTGCCTACGCGATTTAACTAAAGCGGTTTAAATGGAAGTAAACACACAAAACCCAATAAATAACGGGAAAATGAAATAATTAGGATCATAATATAACCTGAAAACACGGGATGTTATAGTCTCCCCCCGTTAAACGAGCCTTGTCCTCAAGGCTTAAGATGCGGCACTTGACGACGGTGCGGTCTTGGTGAAGAGATGTGGATACTTCTGCTTGAATTGGTCCTCATGTTCCCAAGTAAACTCAGGACCTTGTTTAGAGTTTCATCTAACCTTAATGATAGGAATGCGAATTCCCTTCAATTGCTTGATTTCACGATCCATAACTTCTACTGGTTCTTCCACAAAGTGGAGCTTGTCATCAACACGTAGTTCTTCTAATAAAATCACCAGTGATTCATCGGACAAACACTTCTTTAGATTTGACACGTAAAACGTGTTATGAACTCGGCTTAATTTTTGTGGTAGCTCAAGTTTATGGGTAACAGTTCTGACTCTCTCGATCACCTTGAAAGGGCCGACATACCTAGGGTTTAACTTCCCCCGTCTACCAAAATGCACAACTCCTTTCCAAGGTGAAACTTTTAACATGACCCGGTCACCAACTTGGAATACCATTGGTTTACGTCTAATGTTTGCATAGCTCTTCTGTCAGTCACGATCAGCTTGGATTCTATTTTTGATGTAGACGATCTTCTCGGTGGTTTCATGAATTATTGTCGGACCAGTAAGCTGAGCATCTCCAACTTCTGCCCAACATACAGGTGATCGACACTTTCGTCTATACAGTGCCTCGAATGGTGCAGCCTTTATGCTGGTATGGTAACTGTTGTTGTAAGAGAACTCTACTAATGGTAAGTGTATATCCCAATTCTTCCAAAGTTTAACACGCAAGTGCGTAACATGTCTTCCAAGGTTTGGATAGTCCTTTCACTTTAATCGTTAGTTTTGGGATGATAGGTCGTACTCATGTCCAATCGAGTTCCTAATGCCTTATTAAGTGCTTTCCAGAATAGTGATGTAAATCTACCATCACGATCAGAGATAATAGAAACAGGCACACCATGTCGGGTGACTACTTCCTTCATGTAATGCTTCATTAACTTCTCCATGGGATCCGTTTCCTTCATTGGAAGAAAGTGAGCAGATTTTGTAAGACGATCAACGATCACCCAAATGGTATCATAACCGTTTGTCGTCTTAGGGAGTTTAGTGATGAAATCCATGGTGATTTTCTCCCACTTCCATTCTGGAATCTCCGGTTGGACTAGTAAACCAAAAGGTTTTTGGTGCTCTGCCTTGACTTTAGCACAAGTCAGACACTTATTAACGTAAGTGGCAATATTCGCCTTCATGTTAGGCCACCAATACAACTGCTTCAAGTCTTGGTACATCTTTTCTGAACCCAGATGAATATAATATTTTGACTTATAAGACTCATGCATGACTAGAGTCCTTAAGTCGCCATAACACGGTAACCAACTCCTGTTGATTAAACATAAGGTTTCGTCTACAAGGGGTTTCAACCTTTCCTTTGTAAGGTCTTATCGGAGCATACCTCCAACATCTTCAGCAGTGAGGTTTTCAGGTTTTAATGCTTTGGTTTGAGCTTCTAGGATTTGTTTGGGGAGGTTCAAGGCAATAGTCATGACTAAGGCTCGGAGCCTTAAAGGTTTAGACCGTTCTTTCCTGCTCAAAGCATCAGCAACAACGTTTGCTTTCCCCAGGTGGTAACGAATGTCACAATCGTAATCACTAAGCAACTCTAACCATCGTTGTTGTCTCATGTTCAACTCCTTTTGGTCAAGGATATGTTGTAAGCTCTTGTAGTCGGTGAACATGGTACACCTTGTCCCGTATAAGTAATGTCTCCACATCTTAAGGGCGAACACTACAGCTCCGAGCTCTATGTCATGAGTGGTATAGTTTTTCTCGTGGATCTTCAGTTGTCGAGAGGCATAGGCTATAACCTTCTTGTTTTGCATAAGCACATCACCCAATCCTTTATGCGAAGCGTCGCAATAGACAATAAAGTTTTCTGATCCTTTAGGCAAGGCCAGAATAGGTGCGCTACATAGCTTCTACTTGATCAACTGAAATGCGGCTTCCTCCTTTTCTCCCCAGTCGAACTTTACATTCTTCTGAGTTAATTTAGTCATGGACTTTGCTATCTTGGAAAAGCCTTCAATGAATCTTCTGTAATAACTGGCAAGTCCTAAAAATTGGCAGATCTCTGTTGAACTCTTAGGAGATGCCCAATCTTTAATTGACTCGATCTTTGCAGGATCTATATGAATGCCCTTGTTGTCTATCACATGGCCGAGAAATTGCACTTTTGGAATCTAGAATTCACACTTAGAGAATTTTGCGTACAACTCTTCCTTCTTAAGTAGTTCCAAGATTAGCTTGAGGTGCTTTTCGTGCTCTTACTTGTTCTTTGAATAAATTAGTATACCGTCGATAAATACAATCACAAACTTATCCAAGTATGGCTTGCATACCCGGTTCATGAGGCCCATAAATACCGCCGGTGCGTTTGTCAAACCAAAAGGCATTACTTGAAATTCATAATGCCCGTAACGCATCCTAAACGCGGTCTTGGGAATGTCTTCTTCGCGAACTCTCAACTGATGGTAGCATGATCGTAAGTCAATTTCGAGTAGACACTCGACCCTTGAAGTTGATCGAACAAGTCATCAATTCTAGGAAGTAGATAACGGTTCTACACCGTTAACTTGTTCAGCTCACGATAATTGATGCACATGCGAAATGATCCATCTTTCTTCTTGACGAACAAGACCGGAGCTCCTCAGGGTGAAGAGCTAGGCCTTATAAATCCTTTGTCGGATAGTTCTTGAAGTTGTTCTGCCAGTTCCTTCATTTCGGATGGTGCCAACCGATAAGGTGCCTGCTACACGAGGGAGGGAGGAGCAAGCGGCCACACACACAAACAATTTGGAACTCTAACTTGTCGAGCTTGGTGGTATACCCTTCAAGTCTTTAATAAAAACTTCAGGAAATTCTCTTACAATCGCACTCCTCAAGTCCGCTTCCCCTCCTACTCTCTTTGGCTTCCTTTGTGTTAAATTTTGCCAAGAAAATACATCACATCCATTAACAAAATACTCTTGTGCTTTAGTGCATGAAATAATATTTAGTCGGGATTCTTCCCCTTGGTTGTTTCCATTGCCTTGAAAAATTAACATCTCTCTTCTAAAATGAACTCGCAATAAATCTTACTCGTCACGATGATCACTCTGTCTATGATACTTTGTTAACCAATCATACCAATAAAGAACGTCAAAACTACCGAGTGGACCGCATCAAGTTCAATTTGAAAGTGGTTGGTTGTCATGAAGTATTTAGAGTGCCAACCACAAATTTGTGGTGTTAACTTCCTAGATTTTTCCCATCGGCTAATCCTACATCATAATGACCTTTCTAATGAGTGTGGTAATGGTTACTCAAGGCACAAAAGGTTATTATATACAAAAGCACCTATCCGCACCATTAACAAACAAAATTATAGCATAACTGTTTTTGTTGAGGAGAAACGTACCTGTGATGTCGTTAGAGTCCAAGCTAGCATCCCTTCCTCCCAAAGTATAAGCTCTTCCTTGAGCAGTACCATTCCCGTTGCCATTTCCCCGTTCTTTATTTATTGTGACCAGTGTATACCACAGTTCATAGCATGCTCCTGCCTTTTGATTCTTGTTTTGTTGTTGTTGTTGGTAATTGACTCGACAATCATTGTAGCATAACCACACTCTTTAACAGATTCCACATTTGGGTGGCATATTGTCCGATGTGTATGGTAGTTGCACTTGGTGTACAGAGGTAGATTTCCCAGTGTAAAGCCCTTCATATTTACCAAGGACCAGCAGTGTAAGCCCTAAGCACAATTTTGCTTCTTTGGGGTAGTGATTGATACTTGATGAGACATCAGCCTTTGTCTAGTTGTCATTCTGGCCTTTCTGCATAAGTGCGTTTTTTTGATCACACGTCGTGCCAACCTCGATAGCATCATCAAGAGTTTTTGGGTCTTTCAGACATGAAATTCCTATGAATGTATCATGAAATCCACTGATGTACTTGTCAATCTTTTTTTTTTTTTTTTTATTTTATTCGGTCTCATCAGCAAGAAATTATGGTGCACATCAAGGCTAGTTCTGTGGAAACGTTGTAGTATAGGCCTGACAACATCATTTCCCCTGACCCTAAGATTCCACAGTTCAATTGTGAGTTTCTTGATTTCACTTTTGGACAATATTTGTCCGTCAACTTCTTCTTGAGAGTTCCCCAAGTCATAGCATAGGCAGCATCATGACCTAAGGTTTTCCCATGGCCATTCCACCAGGTTAGTGCAACACCTAGCAGGGTGCAGGTAGCGAACTTCACTTGATTGTCAATGGCATAACCGCTAATGTAAAATACTGATTCCATTTTTTCAAGCCATTGAGACAGGCCAACAACGCCTTTAGTTCCCTTGAAGTTCAAGGGTTGGCATTTCATGAAATCAGTGTAGGAACAGACACGTGCAGGTTGCACGGGCCTTCTAAGTCCTCCACCTGAACTGTGGCTTGCATCATCCTGAGTATGGGTAGAGTTTCTTAGGATTGCCCGATCGATCATAGCTTGATTGGATTCTGGAGTCATGGCATCGTTTGCTCCTTGTCTTGTTACAGACATGATTCTACTAATCACAAGAATACAATGTACGTGAGATATAATTACAATGTCGATACAAATGGATATGATAATAATAATTACACACAACACAATATAGAATGAATAAAATGAAATCAACCATAACATAATGTATCAACATTTCATAACATAATGTCGAATCATACATGATTTGTTTGGATACAAAATGACCACTAATGATCTAATACAGAAAATGAAAATACGTCCTAGAGTCTATTAGCTGGGAGTTACCCATAAAACTTAATAGACTATACAAGATAGCTAGAAATGAAAAGTATAACTAACAGCTACTGCCGATGTCCTCCACCGTATCAATCTGAGCTCTAGCCTCTAGTACATGGGTACGCATCATGTGTCTGACTGCATCATCCTCAGCTCTCTGGCGCTACCACTCCATACGACTCATGTGAGTCTTTAGTGTCTCAAGTCGCGCCAATAATGCCCTATTTCGAGCCTCAGAACTAAGGTAAGCCTGGTGTACCTCATGCAACTCTGTCTCGTAAGCTGTTCTTTGGCCTCTCACTACATCAATCTCGAGTCTAATGTCTCTGCGGTCAGTCCGAGCGTCATGCAGCTGTGTATAGAAATCCTCACTCTCTTGCCTGCGAACATGTGCCCAGTACCTGACCCTCAAGTTTACTTCCTTAATGGAAGTCATCATCCTATGCTCAGAAGCCTGTAAAGCTCTAACATAACCAACATCCTATGCTCTGTTAGCAGCTCTAGCAACAGTCCAGGCATCATGACCAGGACTACGAATCAAACCCTGTCCTGCCTCAACAGTATCAACAAAATCATACTGACCCCTAGGTGGTTTAGCAGCAGCAGCAGAACTCTCTGCTACATCACACCCAGGTGGGGGAGCAGTAAGTACAAATCTCCTCTAAGGTGACATGTCCTATTCGAGGATGTCATCTCTCATACGAATCATGGCTGCCCTATGACCTAATGGTGCCTGATCATAGGTAGGGCTGGTGGGTGGTATAGGTATGGCAGCATGCTCAGCAATGTGTGCCTCCATGGATGCTGACATAGGTGGCTCAAGTATGACAGTCTTCCATACCCTACGGAGACGTGTCTGAGAAAAAGGGACCCTAGTCTGAGGAGATCTAGGTGTAGGTACATACTCATCAGTCTCAAATTCCTTTGCATCCCCAGCTGAGGGAACATGGTCAACAACAGGTACCGCAGAAGAGTCAGCTGAAGCTATGTGCTTCTCCTCCTCCTCGTCCTTAGTGGGCTCCTCATCCTCATCATCTGTATCATCATCATCGTCGTAATCATTGGAGGGCTCATCATTACCATCCTCTCCATCAGCAGGATCGTCAGTATGGTCCTCCTCAGGATCCTCCCGCGGATCCTCATCGTCATTCTCAGGCTCATCTAGATAGTCAATAGAATCCTCCTTCATTGACTCCGAGTCAACAATGTGTCCAGGTGACTCAACAGTCGGTGAAGCATCATCAACATAAGGCTGGTCCTCGACCTAAATGTCGTCATCTATTGGTACATGGTACTCCGGGTGCTCTGGCTCCAGAATGTATACCGGTACATGCTCGTCCAACTCCATAGGATCAGGTACATAGGCAGGTGACAGTGGGTGTGCCTGCCCTTGTTGGGCAACCTCCTCGTAGGGGTCCATCTCCGGAAGTTCATCGGCATTCACAAGTGGAATACCCCATGATAGTCCATTCGAATAAGAGGATATGGACGTATAGGTGACCGTAGATGATGCGTTGTCTGATGACATGGCTAATCTGTAACCATAATATAAACTCGTATAAGTATATTATATAAGACCAGCAGTAATATACGTAATGTAATATTAATACGTATATAACCTATGTAAGCACTTAGTATAATCAACTAATACTAAAATGATGCATGACATGTAAGCATGTATACTAGATGCAAACTAGATGTAACACTACCCGTTTGCATGAATGTCCCTTCGAAAAACTTTTGAATGACGCAATGTTTGAAAAGCGGTTATAGACCAAGTAAAAATATTTGACCTGGTTCTCTATAACCTTGGCTCTGATACCAATCTGTAACACCCCCAAAATGGGTCCCAACGGAATATGATATTCCGGGGGTATTACTTCATAGATTAATAGCACAAGATATGAGAACGACCTCTAAAAGAGTCATTTAAAAACTGATACATTGGATTTCATAAATGGTTTGTTACAAAAGCCCATAGGCTTAAATTGTTCAACTTAAAAAGTAAAAATTTCACAACATAACAATATCCCAAAATGTAATGCACGCAAATCTTTGTAGTGATATGACTTCAAATGACGGCCATCTAATGTACCCATGACTTGCACCTTATTGACTTGAGAAACATGTTTAAACTGTCAACAATAATGTTGGTGAATTTATAGGTTTATAAATTAAATGAAGCGGATAGCAAGATTTCCCTATAATAAAGTAACAAATACAATATCACAAAAATGTATTACGAAATGCACTAAGCTCATGACACCGAAGCTAAACAATGTATGTATATCAAATACATATGAATGATGGTGCCCAATGTAGATGTTCAACCCGTAACATCTATGATTAGCGGCTATGGCGAAGCTTTTGCGTTTTTAAGGTGTGACTTAAGGTGACACAAAATATGAAAATGTTTATATATTTATACCATATTTATATATATTGAGTTTACAAAAAGCGTTGTGCATAATGAATAAAGTTTAAAAAAATTATCCTTACATGTAATATTCTTTATTTTTAAAAAAATTATCAGTGTTGAATTCAAAAAACCTGCCATATACCACATAGGATCCATTCGAGACCAAAGCTACGGTCATATCTCATAATACACATAATATAATTACCAATAAAAAATACAAATTCTCTTTCATGTATTCATCACCATGAAATATGTTTGCAGCCTCATCAATAAGTTTATATTTACGAAAAACATAAATGCATTTAGTCGCCCCAATATTTAGGGTCCGTTTGGTTGGTAAATGGGCTTAGAATCGAATTTGGAATTGGATTAGGATTTAGAATTGAAATTGGAATTTGGAATTTGGAATTGGAATTGGAATTTGGAATCGAATCGAATTTGGAATTGGAATTTGGAATTTGGAATTTAGGCTTAGAATCGAATTTAAGGAATTGGAATGTGAATGAATGGAATTTTTAGTAACTAGAATCTCTAGGATTTGAAATCTGGAAGAATTGGAATTTGCCAAAGCCACTGCATGTTTAGTTGGAAGAAATGAAATGAAAAAAAAGAAATTATATTAAAATACTTAAAATTTAATTTGAGTTTAAATTTAATAAACTTAATATTTATATCTTATATCTATAGGGGAATTGAAACGGTTGCGTTTTGCCATCGGGTTGCTACAGTGGTTTTCTTGGCCCGCTACAGTGCTTTTGTTGGGCTCCCAACTCGGGTCAGCCCATTTGTTTTTTTAAATAAAAATTTGTTGGCATAAAATAGGGAAAAAATATATTACAAAAGTACCGATTTATTCAAATAAAAAAAATACCTGTGGAAACATCTTCGTTACATGGATTGGATTAAACGGTGTCGTTTTACGCCACTAAAATTCATAAGCCCAAATATATGACACATATTTACCCAAATCCTATAAAATTGTATTAAAAAAAACCCGTATAGCCAATAAAAACAAACATTTAAACATGAGACCTAACATATAAGCCCATATAAAAAACAACTTATTAAACATGAGACTGAAAAAATAAATTCGCACTAAAAAAAAGGAAAAAAAAAGAAATAAAATAAAATAAAATTTTAACGCCTCGCAACAACGCGCAGGACATAAATGCCCTGCAGTAACGCACGATTGTTATTTAAGGCACACGTAATCTCATAAAATTATATTAAAAAAATTAAACCCATATAGCCAAAAAAAGAAACCTTTAAACATGAGGCCCAACACATAATCATATATAAGAAAAAAAACAAACTATTAAACATGAGACCGAAACAAATAAACCCACACAAAATACAAAAAAATAATAATATTAATGCTCCGCAACAACGTGCGAAAAATTAATGCCCCGCAGCAACGCGCGAGTACTCTGCCTGTATTTACTAAATATATTACATATAAAAATAAGAATAATATTATATAAACTAATGTATTAAATATATTGTATTTTACATTAAATGTAATAGTATTTTTTATAAAATGTGGTAATATTTCTTTAAAAATATTATATAAAATAATAATTTTATATAAACTATTATATTTAATATTATTTTCATAAATACTATTTTTTTATAAAGTATAATTTTATAAAATATAATTTTATACTCCCCCCGTCTCAAATTTATTGTCCTCTATTGACTTTTCAAGTCTTTTTCTTCCGACTTTGACCTTAAATATTTTTATTTATGTTATGTAATACTTGATGAAAATTATAACAATGAAAATACAATCAAAAACCAATCAATTCATATATTTTGCATCAAGTATAACATAACACAAACAAAAATATTTAAGGTCAAAGTTCGAAGAAAAAGACCGAAAAAGTCAATAGGGGACAATAATTTTGGGACGGAGGAAGTAAAACTATTAAAGTATAGAATAAAAAATAAGTTTTAAAATTTTAATTTACATTTATTTTTAAATAAATAGTAATTATTAAATACAGTTAAATAATAATAATTATAACAATAATAATGATAATATAATAATAATAATAATAATAAAAAAAAATTAAAAAAAATAAATAATAATAATAATAATAATAAACTTCTCTCTAATTTATTGTAATATCATGAATTTTTTATAAAAGTGATAATAATAATAATAATAATAATAATAATAATAATAATAATAATAATAATAAATAAATATTATTATTATTATTATTATTATTATTATTAATATGAATTCCATGGAATTATAAACATTCCTCCCATTTCGCCATGGAATGTTGAATTCCACATATATGGGATTTTGAGGGATTTTTATTTCATTTCGTTTGCCAACCAAACACAATGAGGAATGGAATTCAGATTCTGAATTCCTTGAATCTGCCAACCAAACACGATATGGAATGGAATCAGATTCCAATTCTAAATGAATGTTGAAGATTCCGCGAACCAAACGGGCCTTAGTGTAGGATTGAAAATAAAAATAAAGGAGAAATAATATTATAATAAATATAAATATTATTTTATAGTATTGATATTGATGGAGATAGTATTTAAATTACACAGGTACTCACTGCGCCGCAATGCACCAATACCAACTATTTTGTTTAAGGGTATGTTTGGCGAAAGTAACTGTTGCTGAAACTGGAGATGGAGCTGTAGATGGAGATGGAGATGAAGATTATGAAAAGAGATTATTATTATAAGCTACATGAAGTAGCATTTGATTTTAAGAGATTATGAAAGATTTTTTTTTATAATCTCATATAAGTTCATTTGCCAAACGAAACATATATTTTAAATAGCTTATTTATTTAAAAAATAATCACAATCTCTCCATAATCTTTGTTGCCAAACATAGCCTAAAACTTCAACTAATTTCCAAGTCTTTGTTACCAAGACTCTCACACATACGTCTATATGCGATCGTTTCGTGAACATCTAAAAAGTACAAATCTTTTATATAATAAAAGAATTACATCATTTCGGAGTTTTCTATCAAATTGAATCTTATGAATTAAAAAGTTGGACCAATCAGATGGCTTGATTTTGCCACGTAGGCAAAATCGTGCATTCTGATTGGTCAATAAAAAGTCAAAATTGAATTAATTTTTTCAAGATTAAAAAATTTTGGTGGAGAATTTTGATGTAGAAAAAAAACACATAAAAATATATGTGTCAAATTTTACGAAAACAAAACTTGAAAAAAGAGAGACATTTAAAAAAACATTAGTGGTTATAAATTTATTTAAATAAATTATATGGGTTAAGTTAAAATTTAAAAATTTACAAACTATATAATAACTTTATAAAATAAACAAATACCCTCTTAGACTTTAACGCTATAACTTTATCATTTTAAAATATAACAAACGCAAATACTTCCTTACTTCAAACAAAGATTTAAACATTATTAAATCCCATCTCAAATCTACCCCACGACTTTTAGTGATTTTTCATATCGATAAAAAATCATGTTAGTACAACCGAATAGAAAAACGTCGAAGCACATAATTATCGTATAAAAAAGAAAAAAGTTTTTTCTAGCTATTCCAATGATTGGTTTTGAAAGAAATTACATTTTTTTCTTTGGTTTAATATTGACTAAAAATATAACAATTGAATTTCTGAAAAAGTATTTATTACAATTGACATATTTTTAAAGTGGAAGACAATGGTTCGAATATAACGAGAGAAAAATGAATCCTCTTGTGGCTTCGGAGTTTCACTTCATGCCGACTCCCGGGCTACCTACAAAAGAGTAGTTTCCGCTAGGATTTTGGCTTTACATATCGAACAAAACAGATAAATAAAGAAAATATATATATTACTAAATTATCTTACTACGAAATTTAATAAAAATATTAATAAAATTATTTCTCTCAATAATTTCTATAATACTCTATACATAACTTACAAAACAGAAAAAATAAAAATTATATATATTAAAAAAAAACATAATGTTTAAACACGGGCATTAAAACTAGTATAGTATATCAAAACTAATCATCTGAACTAAAAATCCATACCAAACATAGCTAATGGAATGTATTCATCATCAGCCCCAAAAAAAGGAATCTTCATCATGGATGGGTACGCTGCTGCCTAGTAATCACTAATTCATATTTTATGTTTAATTTTTTTTTTGTGTGTTTAGCTTAAGTGGTTTCATATAAACCTCTTAATTAGCATCTTATCGGAGAGAGTGGCGTTTTAATGCTTCCCCTAATTCTTCCTCGCTAAAAAAAACCCACCCCCTTTTTAAAGTATTTGTTTTTCTTTTTAATAGAAAAATGTTTTGTTTGAATCACAATTATACCACCATATGGGGTATATGATCGTCATGGGAGTTTGACAAATTTTAGAGCACGCATGCAATTATAAAGTTTCACCTTTTTGCCTCCAAAATTACACTATACTATTTTAATAGAAGCAAATTATTATCTTGTTTATGTTACTCAGAATAAAGACCAAAGATATGAAACTTGTCCTACTTTGTTAATGTATACTAAAAAAGATATATCAGAAAATACGCATGAATTTTTTCCCCAAAAGTTGAAGAACTCTTAAGC
>BQNB010131145.1:0-18825 GCA_026074375.1 Tanacetum coccineum
TTTCTTTCTTCCTACAACAACTCGGCGATCATCCTTTTTGAATTCGACAAAAAGGGGGAGAAATGGAACAAAACTCATTTAATAATTTAACATCTTTAATTTTATTAAAATGAGTTTATATTTTGTCATCATCAAAAAGGGAGAGATTGTTAATACAAATAATGTCTAAAAATTTTATTTATATATTTCGACCTCTCAATGTTTTGATAATAACAAAACGTAAAAACGTTTACAATAAAATTAAACGTTTACAAATTATTAATCGTAAAATTCCATTTCTAAGATTAGTGATCACTTAAGGTATGAACAAACAAATCATTAAGCATGATTAGTGATCAAGAAAATATTTTTCTCATCCATTACATTTTTACAAAAGATTTTCACAAAATTAATTATACAAAATATTTTCTAATTAAAAGTAAAGTTTTATTAAAAACTTAAAATTTGAAATTCAAATTTTCCCCCTAAAACGGAAGCTTCTATACTAGATACAACCTTCCTCACAAAAAGACAAAAAGGGAGCGGAGTCTACTGGCGGCCCCTTATATATATGGGACCGCCGCCAGTTACCGTTAGCTTTTCCTGTCTATAAATACTGGTCCACCCCTTGCTGAAAATCAGACCTCTTTGCACGAATTTTCTCACACTTCTTTCTCTCTCTAAAAATCTTCTTTCTCTCACTAAATATCTTGATCACTAACATCTCTTGATCTTGTTTCAAGTGATCTAATCTCTTCTTCTCATCTCTTCCCTCTCTTTCAAGTGCAAGAGAAGAACACTCGTATTCACCAAGAAACGAAGTGTTGATTAGTGATCTCTCCTCCTTTCTTCTAAGTACCAAACCTATATTGTAATTATCTTGTGTATTTGTGTGATTCGGATAGTGTGTAAATCCGATAGTGTAGATCTAGTGATTGTGTATTGATTGTGAAGTGGTAGATTGGTTCTAGCTAAGATTAGGACTCGACATCTAGCTTAGTGTCGGAAAATAACGTAAGCGACGTGTAAACGGTTTTCTCCGCCTAAAGGGAGCTTGTTGACATAGTGAAATCTCGAGTCGGATACTCGGGGAGTGGAGTAGGGCGAAGAGGTGCTTCGTAGCCGAACCACTATAAAATCTTGGTGTCTTGGTTTGGTTGTTCCTTTCCTTATCTCTTTACATTATTATTGTTGTTATCTAGTTTTAGTTTAGATAGTTATTGCTTGTTCATATTGTGGATTGGTTAAACATATAACTCGGATCTAAACATTTTTGAAAGCAAACTTTTAAAACGTAAAACAAACCTGTAAACTATTCAACCCCCCCCCCCTCCTGTTTGATTAGTTAGTACTGCTTATATGATATGTATTAAGTTATTTGTTTATAGAAAAGATTATGGTATATCTTAGGAAAGTATTGTAAGCTGACTAGGACTCCTTGGTGTTATAAAGGACGTCCTAGGGCATAGAATTGATATACAACTAGACGTATATTTAATAGTTCAAGGTATTTGTATTCGCTGATTTTTTGTGATGTATTCGTATATTTATTCATTAATAAATATGGGCGCTTTTTTGTTGAATTATATGTTCATTGAATTACTGTTTCATTGATAATTCTTCTTATTATTAAAGATTAGATTCCGCATAATCTTTAATACATTCAAACACAGTTTACTTACTATAGTTGTATTAGTTTTTCTTAATATAACTAAACTTATAAAAGTTTTTTAAGGAATTCGATCTATTACAAGTGGGAATCAAACAATGGTATCTGAGCTTGTTGAGAAGCTGTGATAAGAAGGAACTATTTTTTGCTAAAAAGACTATGGCTCAGGATTTCTGCACACATGGTGGCTGCATCTAAATCCCATGCTCAAACTTGGTGAGTATGAGATATGGAGGATAAGGATTGAACAATATATTCAGATGATAGACTATGCATTGTAAGAAGTCATAGAGAATGGTACAACCCTGCCAAAAACAAAAATTATGAAAGGAGTTATGATAGAGATGCCTATTACAACTGCTGAAGAAAAGGCTCAGAGAAGATTAGAGATTATTTGTTGAAGATTTTCCCTTAAAGTGAAGTTAGAAGTACTTTAATGATGTGGCATTCCAATGAGCATTTAGGTTATTAGTTTAACTCTATAAAGGATGCTAAGAAGTTGCTGGAAGCTATTGAAAAGAGATTTGGTAGGAATGCAGCTACAAGAAAGACTCAAAGGAATCTCTTAAAGCAGCAATATGAAAACTTCACTGCTCCAAGCTCAGAGATGCTTGATCAACGTTTGATAGGTTTTAAAGTTGTGAGTCATTAGAGCTTGTAGTGAAAAGTCTTTTACAAGAAGATGTTAATCAAAAGTTATTAAGAAGTTTGTCACCTGAGTGGAACACACATGCAGTTGTGTGGAGGAATAAAATAGATTTGGATACAATGAGCATGGATGATCTCTACAACAACCTCAAGGTGTATGAACTAGAAGTTAAAGGGATGTATAGCTCAAGTTCAAGCACACAGAACATGGCTTTTGTGTCCTCTTCAAATTAAATACATAGCTAGCACTAATGAAGCAGATAATACTGCAATAGAGTTTCTACTGTTAGCATTCAAGTTTATTGACTTCTAATCTACCAAACTATTGATTAACTGTGAGTAATGCTGTTATTTGTGCATTCTTTGCTAGTCAACCAAATTATCCTCAACTTGTACATGAGGACTTGCAACAAATCCATCCAGATGACATGGAAGAGATGGATTTGAGATGGCAAATGGCCATGTTGACTATGAGGGAAAGAAGGTTTTAGAAGAATACAGGAAGGAAGCTTACTATTAATAGCAATGAGACTATTGGTTTTGATAAGTCCAAAGTGGAGTGCTACAACTGCCATAAGAAGGGACATTTTGCTAGGGAGTGCAGAGCTCCAAGAAATCAAGAAAACAAGAACAAGGAAAGCTCAAAAAGGAGTGTGCCTGTGGAAACATCTACTTCTACAGCTTTAGTGTCATGTGATGGTCTTGGTGGATATGACTGGAGTGATCAGGCAGATGAATGGCCTAATTATGCACTCATGGCTTTCTCACCTTCAAGTCCTGACTCGGAGGTATCTAATGATTCTATTTGTTCAAAATCTTGTTTGGAAACTGTTGAACTTCTTAAATCTCAAAATGATCAACTATTAAAAGATTTAAAGAAATCTGAGTTAATGGTTCTAGGTTATAAGACAGGTTTAGATTCAGTGGAAGAAAAACTTGATGTTTATAAAGCAAACGAGTTTATTTATTTAGAAGATATTAAGGGCTTAAAATTTGAAATTCATATAGGAGAAATAACTATTAGATAGCTTAGGAAGAAGCTTAAAATAGTTCAAAAAGAAAAAGATGGCATTCAACTTAATGTAGATAAATTTAAACATGCATCTAAAAGTTTAAACAAGCTCATAGAGTGTTAGATAGTTGACAATTGCAAGAAAGGTTTAGGCTATAAAAATTATAATGTAGTTCCACCTCCCTACACAAGAAATCTCATGTCTCCAATACCTGACTTGTCTTTTAATGGTTTAGATGAGTTTGTTAATGAGCATGTAGTTGAGAACAGTAAAGCTATGTCTAGTGAAGAAGAGCCTAAGGTAGTTAGGAAGTATGATGATGCCCTAATTATTAAAGAATGGGTGTCAGATAATGAGGAAGAGGATGTGTCTTAGCCTAAAACTGAAAAGAAAATAGTTAGGCCTAGTACTGTTAAGAAAGTGTTTGTCAAATCTAAACAACAACAAAAACTGCTAGGAAAATTGTTAAACAAGTTGAACGACATAGGCAAAACACTCACAGTCCAAGAGGCAATCAAAGAAATTAGAACAATATGATGTCTCAAAAACTAGGAAGCAATTTTGAGATGTTTAATAAGGCCTGTTATGTGTGTGGAAGCTTTAATCATTTGCAGGTTGATTGCAATTACCATCAAAAACAGTTTCAAAATCAAAGGATGGTAAAACCTGTTTGGAAACAAGGCGCAAAGGTTGAATCATCAACTGTGCTAAAAAGGATCACCCTATGCTAAAAGAAATTGGTTCCAAGAGCAGTAGAAGTACTAATGAAGTTAGTTTAGTATCAATTAATTGCGAGACTAATATTTCAAAAAATTGCAGTATTGATTAATTCTGCTAGCAAAGTTAATGTCGCTCACTCAAAAAATTAACACTGAATGTTGCTAGTCTAATGTCAATCTTAATAAACATCACATTTAACTGTTAGAGGCCCATTCATAAGATCACGGCATTTAAATAACAGTTTTCATTAATCAAAGGAATAATCTGTTTGGGTTAAAAAATTTAATACTGCTAGGCCTAAATCAGTAGTTATTGCTGTTAAGTGAAATTAATGTTGTTAAGCCTAAGCTGTTGGGTTTGGAAACAATGCATAAGTTTCTAGACCATGTTCTAACACAACTGTGCAATAAATCACCCTAAAAAGTTTGAATTTATTGATGCAAAAGGCAGTATCTAAGTCAGTGATGGCTTGGGTCCCCAAAAGAAACTGATTTTTTTATCTAATGTGCAGGGCAATCCACAAATAGATTTACAGGATCAAGGACTTTTTGATAGTGGATGCTCAAGGCACATGACAGGGAATATATCCTTATATATAGGACTATGAAAAAAAAAAAAAAAAAGAGATAGATAGAGGATATGTTGCTTTTGGAGGGAACCCCAAAGGAGGGAAAATCACAGAAAAAAAGGTACCATTAAAACTTGGGGCTAATCTAGATTTTGAAAATGTGTTTTGTGGAGAGAGTTAATGTTTAATTCTCTGTAGTGTCTCACAAATGTGTGATAAAAGAAATAGTGTTCTTTTTATTGACACTGTAATGTATTGTTTAATCTCCGCTTTAAGTTAATGGATGAAAGATAGTTTTAACTTAGAGTTCATTAGAAAAAAAACAAATATGTATAGTGTATGTTTTAAAGACATTGTTCCTAAGGAGTTTAACTTGCCTTTTTGCAAAAGCCACATCTTATCGAATCTTAAACATTAGCATAGAAGCTAGGTCAACTTAAATGTTAAAACCATGATAAATTGGTTATGGGAACTCTTGTAAGAGGTGCGTTTACCTTCCAATCCTTTTTGAAAATGATCAAAACTGTGTTGCTTGTCAAATAAGGAAAGGCAGCGCAAGACGCCTTTATAAGTCCAAAACAGAGGAGAACTTCATCAGTCTTCCTTTTGCCTTTGTTGATATGGACTTTGTTTGGTCTAACATTTGTAAAAAACCTTAAGATGAAAATGTATTGCCTGTGGTCAATATGATTAACAGTAGGTTTACATGGGTTTTTCTTTCTAGCTATAAGGATGAGACTAGTGGAATTCTTTAGCCCTTTTATAACTAGGATAGAAAATCTAGTAGATCACAAGGTTAAGGTGATTAGATGTGATAATGGAACTGAGTTCAAGAACAGAGAAATGAATCAGTTTTGTGAAATAAAGGGTATTCTGAGACAATATAGTATAGCTAGAACTCCTCAATAAAATGGAGTTGCTGAGAGGAAAAATAGGACACTAATTGAGGCTGCTAGGACTATGCTAGCTGATTTTAAGTTGCCAACTACTTTCTGGGCAGAAGCAGTTAATATTGCTTGCTATGTGCAAAATAGAGTGTTAGTAGTTAAGCCTCATAACAAGACTCCATATGAACTTTTTCATGATAAAACACCAACTTTAAGTTTTATGAGACCATTTGGGTGTCCTGTTACTATTCTCAATACCAAAGATCACTTAGGTAAATTTGATGGTAAGGCTGATGAAAGTTTCTTTGTTGGATACTCCTTGAATAGTAAAGCCTTTATAGTATTTAATATTAGAACAAGGATAGTGGAAGAAAACTTGCATATTAGGTTTAGTGAGAATACACCTAATGTTACAGGGAGTGGACCAGATTGGCTATTTGATATTGATGCACTAACAAGAATAATGAATTATGAGTCAATTGTTACAGGTACACAGTCTAATGGTTTTGCAGGTACAAAAGCAAGTGATAATGCAGCTCAAGCTAGAAAGGATACAGAACCTGTCAAAAATAGTTTTAAAATCAAAGGATGGTAAAACCTATTTGGAACAATGCTCAAAGGGTGAATCGTCAAAACTTTTCTAAAAAGACTCACCCCTGTGCTAAAAATAACTTAGTTCCAAGAGCAGTACTGATGAAGTCTAGTTTAGTATAGTTAATACTGCTAGACAAAAGGTTAATTAACTGCTCACAGATCCCTCAAAACAAACGATAATGCTGCCTAGAGCAATGCATATCTTTTAAAACATCACATATAACTGTTTAGAGGCCCATCATAAGAACACAACATTTAAAAAGAGTAATATTAATTAAAGGTTTAATACTGTTAGGGATAAAAAATTTAATACTCCTAGGCCAAAGACAGTAGTTAATGCTGTTAAGGGAAATAATCTTAATGCTGTTAAGGCCTCAACTTATTGGGTTTGGAAACCAAAGCATAAAGTTTTAGACCATGTTTCTAAACACAACAGTGCATCAATCACCCTAAAAAAGTTTAATTATATTAATGCACAAGGCAGATCCAAGTCAGTGATGGCTTGGGTCCCCAAAAGAAACTAATTTTCTTATCTAATGTGCAGGGCAATCCACAAATGGATTTACAGGATCAAGGAGTGATTGATAGTGGATGCTCAAGACACATGACAGGGAACATGTCCTATCTTACAAACTATGAAGAGATAGATGGAGGATATGTTGCCTTTGGAGGGAACCCCAAATGAGGGAAAATCAACAGGAAATGTACCATTAAAATTGGTAATCAAGATTTTAAAACAGATATTTTGTAAGAGAGTTAAAGTTTAATCTCTTTAGTTCTCACAAATATGGAGATAAAAAGAATAGTGTTCTTTTAAATGACACTGAATGTAATGTTTTATCTCTAAAATTTTAAGTTAAAATTGATGAAAAGTCCAGTTTTACTTAGAGATTTACCAAGAAAGAATAATATGTATAGTGTTTGATTTAAAAGACGATAGTTCCTAAAGGTAGGTTCAACTTGCCTTTTTTATCAAAAGCTCCATCCGATGATCTAAAACTTTTGGCATAAGAATGCTATGTCACTTAAATTTTAAAACCATAAATAAATTTGGTTAAAAGGAAATCTTGATGCAAAGGTTTACCTTCCGAAAATTTATTGAAAATAATCAATACCTTGTTGCTTGTCAAAAGGAGAAAAGCAGCACAAGATAGCCACAATAATTGTAATCCAAAACATAGAACTCAATCAGCTTCCTTTACATTTTGTTGCATATGGACTTGTTTGGTTCCAACATTTGTAAAAAGCATTATAAGAAAATGTATTGCCTAGTTTGTACAGATGATTACAGTAGTTTTACATAGGTTTTCCTTTCTAGCTACTAAGATGAGACTAGTGGGCATTTCTTAAATCCTCTATAACTGGTATAGAAAATCTAGTAGATCACAAGGTTAAGGTGATTAGATGTGATAATGAGATTGAGTTCAAAAATAGAGAAATGAATCAGTTTTGTGAGATAAAGGGTATTTTGAGACAATTTAGTATAGCTAGAACTCCTCAACAAAGTGGAGTTGCTGAGAGGAGGAAAAAGGACACTAATTGAGGTTGCTAGGACTATGCTAGCTGATTCTAAGTTGCCAATTACTTTTTGGGTAGAAGCAGTTAATACTGCTTGTTATGTGCAAAATAGAGTGTTAGTAGTTAAGGCCTCATAAAAAGACCCTATAAGAACTTTTTCATGTAAACAACACCAACTATAAGTTTTAATAAGACCAATTGGGTGTCATGTTACTATTCTTAATACCATAAATTCACTTAGCAAATTTGGACGATAAGGCTATGAAGGTTTCTTTGTTGGTACTCTTTGAATAGTAAAGCCTTTAGAAGAGTATTCAATAGTAGAACACAGGATAGTTGAGAGAAAAAAATTGCATATAGGTTAGTGAGAATACAAACACCTAATTTATAGGTTGATTGGACCAGATTTGGTATTTTGATATTGATGCACTAACAAGAACAATGAATTATGAGCCAATTGTTGCAGGTACACAGTCTAATAGGATTGCAGGTACAAAAGCAAGTGATAATGTAGGTCAAGCTAGAAAGGAGACAGAACCTGTCAAAGATTACATTTTGCTACCATTATGGATTGCTGATCCACCATATTCCCCCAAGATCCATAGAGTTTCTCATAATGATGGATCCAAACCTTCAAAAGCGATTGATGGAAAGAAGGTTGATGAAAATCTAGGAAAAGAAAGTGAATGTAATGATCAAGAGAAGGAAGATAATGTTAACAACACTAACAATGTTAATGTTGCTAGCACAAATGAAGTTAATGCTATTGGTGGAAAAACAAGCATTGAACTTCCATTTGATCCAAATATGCCTGCTTTGGAAGATTATAACATATTTGACATCACAAGAAATGATGAAGAGATGTGCAGCAGAGGCTGACATAAACAATTCTTGGATACAACAAATCCAAGTCGTCCCTCTATTCCAACTAACAAGAATTCTAAAAGATTCATGCCTCATGATTCAAGTCATTGGAGATTTGCAATCAGCTACACAAACAAGAAAGATGTCAAACAATTTGAAGGAACATGGGTTTTGCTAGTTCTATTCAAAAAACAAACCATAAAGACCTTCAAAACTGCTTGTTTGCTTTCTTTTTATCACAGGAAGAACCCAAAAAGGTAATTCATGCATTAAAATATCCAAGTTGGATAGAGGCTATGCAGGAAGAGCTTCTACAATTCAAGTTACAAGAAGTTTGGACTTTAGTGGATTTACTAAATGGAAAAAGGGTTATAGGCTCTAAATGGGTTTTTAGGAATAAAAAGGATGAAAGGGGAATTGTGATAAGAAATAAAGCAAGATTGGTTGCTCAAGGGTACACACAAGAATAAGGGATTGACTATGATGAAGTCTTTGCCCCTGTTTCAAGAATTGATCAATTAGGCATTTTAGCTATGCTTCATTTAAAAGATTTTAGTGGTGTATTCAACAGGATGTAAAAAAGCTACTTTTCTCTAAGGGGAAAGATTGAAGAAGAAGTGTATGTATGTCAACCACCAGGATTTGAAGATCCAGACTTTCCTGATAGAGTATACAAGGTTGAAAAAGCACTGTATGGACTACATCAAGCTCCTAGAGCTTGGTATGAAACCTTGTCAACATATCTGTTGGACAATGGGTTTCAAAGAGGGAAAATTGACAAGACCTTATTCATCAAAAGGCACAAAGGTGATATTTTGCTGGTCCAAGTTTATGTGGATGATATCATCTTTGGTTCAACAAAGAAGGAGCTATGCTTTGCATTTGAGAAGTTGATGCATGAGAAATTTCAGATGAGTTCTATGGGAGAACTTACATTCTTCTTGGGATTACAATGAAGCAGAAGAAGGATGGCATATTTATTTGTCAAGATAAATATATTGGTGAAATTTTAAAGAAATTTGGGTTTATAGATGTCAAGACTGCAAGCACACTAATGGACACTTAAAAGCCTCTACTCAAAGATGAAGATAGTGAAGATGTGGATGTTCATATGTATAGGTCAATGATTGGTTCATTGATGTATCTTACATCTTCAAGACCTGACATCATGTTTGTAGTGTGTGCCTGTGCTAGATACCAAGTCAATCCAAAGGTTTCACATCTTCATGCTGTGAAAAGGATTTTTAGGTACTTAAAAGGTCAACCAAAATTGGGCCTTTGGTATCCAAAAGATTCTCCTTTTGATTTGGTAGCATACACTGATAGTGATTATGCTAGAGCAAGCTTGGATAGGAAGTCTACAACAGGAGGTTGTCAATTCCTTGGATGTAGATTAATATCATGACAGTGTAAGAACCATATAGTGGTTGCAAATTCCACAACAGAAGCTGAGTATGTGGCTGCTTCAAGTTGCTGCAGACAAGTGCTTTGGATTCAGAATCAACTACTTGATTATGGGTACAATTTTATGCATACCAAGATCTTTATTGATAATAACAGTACTATTTGCATAATTAAAAATCCTATTTTTCATTAAAAAAACAAAGCATATAGAGATTAGACATCATTTTATTAGGGATTGCAATGAAAAGAAAAAAAAAAAATTGGATTCAAATGGTCAAAATTTCCGATACTGAAAGATGTTGCAGATTTGCTTACAAAAGCTTTTGATGTAAGTAGATTTCAATATTTGATTGTTAGTATTGGAATGATGAATCTTTAATGTCTCTTATCTCTTTATGTTTTTGTAAAGTTTTATATGAATTAGTACTGTTATTCATGTCATTAAAAGTTTCTACTGTTAAGTATAATTAGTACTGTTGGTTATACTTTATAACTGGCAGATTACTACAGTTAGTTTTTAATACTTAATAATGGTTATTATAATTAATACTTGTGATAATTGTTTTTGTGTTTTTTCTTGGTTTTTTTGACTAACAAAATTGCAAGAAAGCAATAAAAGTTGTTAAATTGATGATGAAAAAGCTGTTTTAGAATGGAAATTTGGGGGAGTTAAATGCTGATGTACATCAAAGTAAAATGGCTTGCTGGAGGCATAACTTTACACACCTAGAGCTCCATTCACAGGCAAAAGTGGCAGGACACACGGACCATACCATAAATCACGTAACACGCGCCGTAACCCATAAATACACTTCCACAACCAACCAACATCCATGATTATCATGGTTGGGGTGGAGATTTAACGCTACAATCAAGTTTCTCCCCTCAAACCTTCAGTAATCTTTACAAAAAACCCACCCAACTAAACTGTCAAGAACATGTTTAAACGCCCCACCCACTGAAAAGTATCTTAACCCTGACCTCAAACTCCAACTAAACTCTCGCACTTCACACACACCACACAAACCCCCCCAGTCCCAGCACTCCAAGAACCCGACCACCCAACCAACCCCCCCCGGGCTTCCCCCCCTATATTTGCTCCCACATCCGCCGTAAAGTTCCTCACCACCCATTTTGTGGCTCCATTACTCCAAAAGAATTACACCCCCCGCAGTCACCCGCCCTATCATTTAAAACTCGCCCTCCACGCCCCCTCCCAATATTAAAAAGAAACTCCCAATCCAGCCTACACACCTGGATATCCAGGGAACATTCCAACCCCCTCAGTGCTATCCCGTCCAATCCCGCACCACCCCAAAACAATACTACTCGTCCCCATGAACGAGTACAACATACCCCGGTCACGGACCCCGACCCATATTCCGTACCCTAACCCGTAGTACCACTGCTACACATTCCCTCCTCACCGGACACCCACCATCCGACATTATGCTCCTCTCCACGAAGACCCCGACTCCTCACCTTCCTTACAATCATAAACTCCAAACCCCCCCCGACCACAAAAAAGTCCCCCCAACCCAATCATTTCACATCTCCCCAAACCCGCCTCACGCCCGAACAGAACAAACATCCCGTATAGGGACCCCACGCCACGAGCCGTGCCCTGGGGAGGGTCACGGACCGCCGACCAGCCCATGTGGCGCCAACACTCCAGACCGATGGGTTGTTAATGGCGCACAACTCCTCAGACAACGCCCGGCATCCACAATTATGAACCCCTACTCCAAGTGTCAAATGTCCATTTAAAGCCTACCTAGCCACAGGCCACTGTGAAGATCCCGAACGGACACATAAAGTCGCACCCCCAGAAGCTCTTTCCTAAACGATTCCCTAATAGAAACCGCCCACCCCAAACAACCCTGTCACAGTCAAACCTGTCCCCCGCATGACCGCCCTAAGAGCGTGGCATATAAACATTCATCTACACCAAAAATTCATACCACACTCTTAAATACCTCCTGATTAATAATAAAAAATAGTTCACCCTCCTCCCAAACATCCAACTTGACGCTACGTTATATCCCCCACCCGAAGCCGCTACCACAGCACCACCCCTTACCGCTGTGTTGCCACGTGAGCGCTCCCCCCCACCACCTTCTCCCTCAAAAAATAAAAAATTCACACAGCATTGCGCCTCTGATACTTAGCGCCCTTCGAACTTAAAAAATGACATAATGCTCGTACCCGCCCAAAAAAGCATATAAAACCTCGTCCCCCTCCCCCAGTTATTAACCTTCCCCGCCCCAGCCCCTTTCCAATTTACCCTCCTTAAACCCCCCTCCACAAACATCTAGACACGAGCGCACTCGCACCACCCCGCCAGCGCCTACCCTTCCCCCGCCCCACACACGATCCCACATCACCCCCCTCATAACGCACCCTTCAGCGCTCGACCCCAATTTGGACTCCCACAACACACCAATGGGAAGACCTCACAGAAATGGACACTTCAGATGTACCTCCAGCCTAGGTGTTCCTCGTGAAAAGATTGTAGCTGTGGGATAGACGGATGTTCCATAAGGAGATAGGATTAACAGTTATTGGTGATGTGAGGGCAATCGCGTTGGCTGTATGCCCTACTACTGCACGGGTCTAGCTTAGAAGTAGATAGCAGGTGGACAAGATGGTCAAACATTAAGGCAAAGAGAAAGGCCCCAACGCCACAGGCACCACCACTCTAGCAACCACGAACTCTCGCGAATTCCCCAATACAAGAGACAGAACCAACTACCTCAGGGTTCGTATCGCCACTCCCCCCCATCCTTTTCCACCACTATCAACCCCCACGTAAAATCTCCATACACAACCCCCAACCCCATCAATACCGGCGAACAACAACCAATGACCCCCAGTCAGGCTACGATAAATGCGCTTGAGGCAAGGACCATTACAAAAACATAATTGAAATTAATGAAGCACATAAACCAAAAAACAATAGCACCACATCGTACTCAGATATATTGCGAAGGACAACTCCCCCCCATAAGAGGGTGGGAGACTCCCGGCACCATTCCCCACAAAGTCACTAAATCCCCCGGAGTGACCCCTCCTTGCTAACCCCGTTTCCACTCCTAGAAAACCCGCTCCGACCACGTAGCCGTCCGTCTCTATACTCTCCACAGCCCGCACCTAATTCTATAAGCTCGCCGTCACCTTTACTCCAACCATAGATGTGGCTTCCTCCTCCAAACCTTTATCGTTCTCAGTCCTCAGGCCACCGCGCTTGCTGTGGGCTGCTTCAACCATAACCTAGGTTCATCACTCATCCTCCAAACTCCCTTCGTGTAAGTCACGAGACTAACCATAACCCTCATCAGTTCGATCACATCTCATTAACTGGCACATCCATTAATATGCTAACCCAATACACTTCTTTCGTTTTAAGAGCACCAAGAATGCCTTTCCCCCATCCCGTCATGAAAATACTATCCGTCCTACTAATCCATCATTCGTATACTCCCTACACCTGACTCATCACCCCCCCCGTAACCCCACCCCTATACCGAGTGCCCTGCCCAAGACCACAAATTTCAGCTGCCTCCCGAAGGAATGCCGCCAGACGCCCCCCAACCCCCTCTCCCATCTCTATATCCCTTTTAATAAATAAAAATATACCACGAGCCCATCTAGCGAACCTATCATTCCCAGAACCAAACAATAGAAACAACCACAACCCTCCCCATCCCCGGTACAGGATTAATGTCACTCTCCTCCCCATATCCTGTCCACATCCTCCTCACTAAGAACCCCAACCTGCAATCATCCAGCCTCATCAGAAACCCTAAACACCCTCATCCAAATCACGTCTGCCGTCCCTCAAAATCGCCGTCTCTCCCATGCATCCCCCACCCCCTCATCTCGCCCACAATAGTAAATCAATCCTCCATTTCATCACAAGTCCCTCTTGCCCCATCACTCTATTCAGGGTTCAACACCCTAGATTGTCAGCCCTGCAATATCCCTCCCCTCTCCCCCCTCCTCTAATAACGACCATTGCCTCGCCCGTTCACCCAACAAATCCCCCCCCCGCGACTCACAACTCTCCCCCTCGCTGCCCCACAAAATCCTCGACCCCCTCCAGCCTGCTCTCCGGCCCCCTCCCCCCCTCCCCCCCCTCAACCCCGCGCTCCCACAACCATTATAACCAACACCCACCCCCCCATTTGCATTTCCAAACACGCCCTAACCCCTTCTAAAATCCTACCCCCCGTTCAATCGGATTAAACGAGGGCCACCCCTCTCGTCATAAAATCCCCTCTCCAGAAACCCCTTTATCCCAACCAAAGTCCTCCAACTCCCCTCTAATTTATTCTGCTTCACCTCCGCCTCTCCCTCCTTTTCTCCTCTCTCACCTACGCTCCAACCCTTCCTCCCCCTGATTCACATCCCCCGGTCCCACCCCTCTCAATCACCCCATACATTCCCACCAACCCTCGATCCTCCATCCTTACCCCCAATTCATCACAACCAAATTCATAACCTACACCACAGCCCGCTTCAATAAGTCCACTTTCCTCAACCCCCCTCCTTTCCCGCCCCCAACAACACCCCACCACCTCTTCAGCAGTTCCCTACACACCAACCCACTCACTAACTACCCCAAGCAACCCATAAGCACACCCCGGTCCTCAAAAGTGATGTCCAATACCCACTATTACCCCGCTCTACATCACCCCCCTCCCCAATTCCCTCCATTCACACATAACATGTTCCATCACATGCCCCACCAGAAATCCCCCCCCCTATACCCCGTCAGCCTACACTCCCAGTGCACCCCTATCACCCCCTATAATTCGCATCACCTCAGACATCCACCATTGGCTAACCAAACAAGCTGCATCCCACACAGCAGTCAAACCCAGTATAGGTGTTGCTCAGACTGACACCACGAACCCCACCACGCCCAAAACCCATCTTAAAGCAACGCAGCAACCCCCAAGCCAACGCCACGAGAACCATGGCAACACCTCATACACCCAATGTCACAACCCCCCCGCAACCTCCTACCCTCCTAGTAAATTGGGCTCTCCCTACCACCACTTTTAATCATCCCAAACCGCCAGTCCTCCCCACAACACCAAAAGCCATCCTTCGCACACCCCGAAACCTTGGCTTCAATAATTTCAACACCGACCCCAACAATCATCTTAAGCCCCTACCATCATCAAACCCTAAACATTAACCCCCCAGGACAGCACAGAAGCATATAATGAACCACTAGGGGACAGCACATCAACTCCCGCAAACCCCTCCCCCACAACACCTGAACTAACCACCATAGCCAAAACCAATCCAGTCCCATCAGACACCCCGCCCTAACCTTCCATCACCTCATCCTAACACCATCACTAGCCCGTCCTAACCGCCATCACTATCACTAAACCACCAGCACGACACCCGCCATCAAGCCTATCCATCAAGCAGGTTCTTGCCAACCACCACCACCATCAACCTCCCCACAACCACACTAATAAATCGTACAGCTAGAGAAACTAAGTGTAACATGCACATACACTAACACCACAAATAACGTACCTATCAAAGACCATTCACAACAAACTACTAACAAGACACCCCCTCAAAACACACACCAACTTGCCTACAATCGCTCCCTACCGCCACCAATGTATACACCCCTTCGATTAACTCACAGCTAACCCTCCACTACCCACCGCCGCCCCTACACAAACAATAAAACCCAAGCGAGACTATACTAAAAACCACCTAAAAAAAAAACCACTTCATACAAACGGAAAAAACACCGTTTACCAACACCACTACAAAAGTACCCCACTCACACCCCACACAACCCCCAAATATTCCTCGGCCGCCCACGACCAACACATAAAAACACGCAAACCACCACCAAAACAAACCACACACTCCCAAAACCCACACATATAAACACACACACCTCCACACGCAGCACACCCGCAACCCACCCCCGTGTAATTCCAAACCCCGCACCTGCCCCAATGTCCACGCTCCCTTAAATCACAACGAGCAAGTAATCTAGAGATAAACAAGATCACCTTAACGTGTCCTAAGTAAACTTGAGAAAAAAAGCCCCTGGCTCAAAGCTAATTTTTGTGGCTTATTAGATGGGTGAATCTTGGTTGTTTTTATCATGCAATGAAATCTAAGGAAGTTGTAGTTTTATACTAAAACAAAGAGTTTACAAAAATATCTTCCTAGCTCGAATTAATAAGTAATAAATTCGGGATTATATTTGTGTTCACATCCTGGAGAGTTACTTATGAATTTGGATGATCCACAATGTAAAAAAGGGGTTATTGTTGTGTGTGATTAAAAAACACTCACTTATCAACAAACACCTTAGGTTAAGCCAATTTAGAGCTTAATTGAAGTTGTCACTTTAGCTTATTTGGTCGAATTATGCTCATTTCGAATTGAAGTTCTTCACGGTGGTTTGCTTATAATATAATACCCTTGGTGGCGGTTTGACAAGATAGGGAACCAAAATCCTGATTTTAGAAAAGTGGTCCACAGCGAGTTGACGTTGGTCAAAGCGATGTTGCCTTATATAATTAAAAATTAATTAGGTGGCGAGTTTGCCTTTGGTAAGGTGGCGTTTGCCTTAAGTTGAAGTCGAGTTGCCTTTTATTGTGGCGGTTTTGACTAGGTTTTGGAGGCGAGTTGATTCCTTTAATTAACAAAAACAAACGTTACTCTGTCATTTTAAAAACCATTTGAAACGGGCGAGTTGCCTAACAAACGGCGGTTTGATTATATAAATCTTGGCGGCGAGTTGAGATATCAAAAGGCGAGTTGATTAAGAAAACTGGCAGCGGTTTGCATAATTATATTAACGGCGGTTTGCTTATTTTATTTTGGCGGCGGTTTGGTCTTTTTAGATAGCGGTTTGATTATAATATTAGGCAGCGTTTAAGATAACTTTGGAGGCGGTTTGCTTAGAGACAGAAGTCCGGTTTGTGGTATGATTTTCCCCTCAGTGGCAGTTTTGCTCATCATCAGGATGCGTATTGCTTATCATTTTTAATTAGAAATTCAAATAAGTAAAACCTTAGATCTTTTGAACATTACACGACACTTAATCAAACATAATAAAACATCAACATAAACCATAATCAAGGACTTAAAAGACATTATTCAAACAGCAAACGAATCTTAAACAAACAAATTATTCACTTACGGTTTTCTAGTGATTTTGTAAAATCCCGTTAATCTAATAATCTGTTTAAAATCTTAGACCTTGTAAAATCCCCCTTAGTCGATAAATCAAGATGTTTAATATTTCGGAAGATATCCAGTATTCCGGTTCAGATACCGCCCACTAATGCTTGTATAGAATAGCTTTTGATCTTAGGCAGCAAAGGATTACGTCTTTAATTAATTTGGGAAAAAAGATAAAGGAGAGAACACATAACCGAAGTCAATTACTCAGAAGGTCCAATTCAATGGGAAAAACGTACGTAGGAAACTCTATGCTGAAGGAACTGAGGGTGCACTTCATCATAGGTCCAGACGTTGCTAGAGGTCATTGGGACCTTTCCAGCGAAGAATAAGGAAATGTACAAAGCTGACAATACCGTGCTACGAAATATCTTACTTCAAGGTAAAATCCAAAAGACATCTACACACTCATCATCACCAACTTACTACCGCCAAAGACATTTGGGACAATGTGAAAGAAGATTCTGGAAGGTTCTGAATTGAAAAAAAAGGATGACCGGGCATCTTAATTATACGATGAAAATAAAACTTCTTTCAAATCAAAGGAGAAACCATCTCATGTTTACTATGGTAGGTTTACAAAAGCTCATAAACGACATGAGAAACATTAAGATAACCAAGCCCAGTAAGCAAAAAGCTTAACTCTAAGTTTGTGAACAACAATGTTTACCTCTGAATGGAGTAGATTCATATATTGAAGTCAAACTAAATGAATGCACTTGCAGGACCTACTTGTCTTCTAAAATCGTTTGAGAATCGTACTTGGTGGTTTTTGCTCTCCGAAAACCGAATGTTAGGTTTTCTATTTATAGGTTGGCAAATCAGGTCGATACGACGTATTGGTGAAGTCAATACGGCGTATCAGGGTCTTTGGCATGGGCTCCATGATTATTATATTCCAGAATAATCCTTAACCGCCTCCCAATATGGCGTATTGATGCATCTGTCAAATGGACACAGGAAGCACTTAAACGGATAACTTGATTGAAAGCCTAACCAACACACTTGCCCTCCTCAACCAATCATTCAAAGCGCATCTTCCTCAAACGAACAATCAACTCAGAACTTCCTCAAATGCAAGGAACAATGCTACAGTTCAAGACGACAGAGTTGTTGTTCAGGATGTTCGAGGTAGATACAATGCGAATAATCAAGGAAGACCATTTCAGAGGAACAACGCAAGAGAAGTTGTTGGAACTGGGAATGTGGGAGGTCAGAACAGAGTTGGAAACATGAATCCTGGTCAAGCTAAACCCATTATGTGCTACAACTGCAAAGGAATCGGGCACATAGCATGAGAATGTCCACAGCCAAAGCATCCTTAGGATTCAGACTACTTCAAATACAAGATGTTGCTTATGAATGCTCATGAGAATGGTGTTGTACTGGATGAAGAGCAGTTGTTGTTTCTTGCAGGAGAACAGGTCACCAATTTTGATGACGATGTAGATGATTTGGCACTCAATGTGGACCATGTCTTTGAAGCTGATCAATGTGATGCATTCGACTCTGATGTTGATGAGGCTCCCACCACACAGACCATGTTCATGGTAAATCTTTCATCTGAAGATCCAAACTACGATGAAGTTGGGCCATCATATAACTCGAATACTCCGTTTGAGGTACTGGTACGTGTGTAAGCACTGGTCAAATTTATATATGTATAGTATAAATCCCGTGACAATTCTTTCCAAATTACTTCTCAATCAAGAGAACATAAAAGGA
>BQNB010131146.1:0-18825 GCA_026074375.1 Tanacetum coccineum
CTAAAATAGCCGTTTTACCTCCGTTTTCATTCTAATTTCTTCACCACCACTTGTGTACAAGATACTACACTCATTCTACAATGTATAAACCCTAAATATTCTATTCATATGCTTTCATACATCTTTTTATATTCAAAACCCTAATTCAAAACCCTAAACCCTAAAACCAAGCTAGTTTCTAAACCATGACCTGTTTCTTGATTTTTACCCATTGTAAACCTAAACCAAATCTTAAATAAGTTATAATAACATAAATTACAACATCCTCAATCATATTCCATCATAATTTCATCATTCTACCTTAATTATCCAAGAAACAAATCTAGAAAACCCTAATTGTACCCTAATTATAATTTTGACCCATTTACTCATTTTCAGACCATCTCATTCTCAAGTAAGCAACCAAGAGTCATTGTAAACCCATAAAATGAGTTTACAAACCTTTATCTATCATTAACCATCCTTTCTTCAACAATGTACGAGAATTACAAAGCTAGAAAACCCTAAAAGCCTTATATGAACCCTAATTCCAAGCCACGGCTTATTCTTTCAATTTCAATCTATTTTAACTTAAACCAACGACCAAACTTCATTGATAATACTTTTATATAATCCTAGATCTGTATTCCATCAATCCTACCCAAAAGTATGCAAAATAAGCTACCAGCGTGCGCAGCGGCTGCCACAGCAGAGCGCGCTAAACATGCCCTAATCAAACCCGTGACCTCATTTCTTCAATTCTAATCCTGTTTTAACCTAAACCAATTGCTAAATCGAGTGCTAATACCTCCTATATCACAGAGCGGTCATTGGATACATATATTAACTATCCTAATCATTTATTTACACGAAAATAAATGCATGAAAAAACTTATGAAACCCTAGTCGAAAACCCCAAAACACCCAACTCCTTCACATACAATTTGACCCATTTCAAACCATTCCAAGTGCAAATAACTTATGTGAACCTCTTCTAGAAACCCTTAAGTAGATTACCCACCTACTTAGACCATTTCTTGATTAAAAAATGAAGGCACATGGCCTCTCTTTTGCTTACTTCAGCCGCGGCATCACCAAGACCAAAACACCTCATCCAAGCTAGTTTCTAGCTTAACCAACACATCTACTAGCCCCTACTTCCATACACCTAATAAGACCTCCTAAGTGTCCTAACCCAGAATCACATAACCCTTGGCTTACCATTAATACCTTCAAATTGGGTATAAAATAGGAACCTAAACCATTATCATTTTTTCTTCACTCCCCCACTTCCACCTCTATAACCCTTTACATAGAAAGCAATACTTTTGCTCTAATAATCCTAAGTGATCACGCCGCAATTAAGAAAGGCTTAAGTACAGAAAGAAGCAAAAGAAACCAAAAAATGAAGCCCCGGAGTCGTTATTCTAGGCGTAAACGAAGCCCGAAAGTCCCATTCTGACAATCCGTTTTCCCCAAGCCATAAGCTCAAGACCAAGGTTCTCTAAGCTTATGTTCTGCTTTCATTACGCATAATGTGGCATATGATCTTTGCTAAAATCATAATATAAAGCTTTGAACTCAAAAACCTAAGTGTTATGCCTTTTTGATCCAAAACCGTACACCCGAAACCCTAATTTCATGTTTTTACTTAAATTATGAGCTAAACTTGTAAAGTATTGTTATAATCTATCCTAATAAGCTTATATAATGTTAAAATAAGTGCTTTGATAAGTCATAATAGAAGTTGATCTTAAAACCCGCGCGTTTTCATTTTAAAACCCTAATTTGACCTGTTTACCTTTTAGCTTAACGTATCGTTAAATTAAACTTGTGCTATGTTAAAACTTCATATTTTAGTTTATTATAACTTATAAATGTCTATTGAAATGTTAAAATAAGCTTGCATGGCAATTTGGACATGTTTTGTAATTATAATCCATGCAAAGGGTATATATCGTAAATTTCATAAACTTAAAATAAAAGGACAAAAGTGCCATTTTATCAAAGTTATAACTATAGGGGTCTACTTGCAATTTTCCAAACCCCAGGGTCTAAAATGTAACATTTTGAAAAAGTATAAAAACATGTTTAAAACCTTACAAGACATAACTTTAATTAACGCTTCTCGTGCTTAACATTTCCAGATATTGAATAAAACGCTTAAAACCGATTATATCATATCACAATACTAGGGAGCTTCATATTAAGAGGTTTCATCTTGGTATTACGTTTTGACTGAGTTGTTGGGTTTACGATTTAAAAGTTGCCCTAGCTTCCCAAACGTTTACTGAATGACTTCTAATTATAATGGCCCGAACAAATGATACAATAATTCCAGACTCTCAATCAAACCTCAGACTCTTAAACCAAAGTTCTAAAGTACAATCATCCTATGACTGACATACTACACAGTTGTGTGATCGTGGCTATTACTAATCATATTACTATATCAACCTTCCCTGGTTAAGATTGTGATAAGGTCCGTCAAGCTTTCATTTCAGTAATATTATTACATCTACCTACCAGGTGAGATTCTTAACCTCGATGCCTTTAACTTATTTTACACATGTTTGATAAAACCCGCGAGGGAATACATGCCTTGTTTGTACAAACTCTTTTACATACTCGTTTAATATAATAATGTGATTACTTTTCTAAGACTAGTGATTTTCATAGCCTCTCGCTTTCAATCTTTTTGAATGTTTTCAAAACCGCGAGGGGGATCATGCTTGTTACAATACTCATAACAATGTGATTACTTTTCAAAGACTTAATGAATTCATAACCCAATATTTCAATCTTTTAAATACTTTATAAACTTGTGATACCTGATATAAACCATAAATGCAAGTGTTTTTCTAAATGTATGCTATCCAGATATATTTTTGCCTAAGTAGCTTCCAGTGCCATTATTTCCATATCATGATTCATTAATTACTTGCATTGCGAGTGAACGCGAATATTGTGAATAGATCTATTAGGGGCGACGACTCCCGTTTGTATACCCGTGCCTGGGGTAGCCAAACGCACTATATTTGTCTTAATAGATGACCTTGGCAAGTTATCTTTTCCACGGGGACATTTGTCCCTAACCAATATCACTACGGTGATTTCCCTGTTAATGTATTGATGTCATGAGCTTAGATGCAATAAATAATGTTCCCCATAATAATTATCCCTTCAATACAAATATTTTCATTATAACTTGTATTCAACTATTACATTTCAAACCTATGAATTTCAATCAACCTTTGTGTTGACCCTTTTTATGCATGTTTATCTCAGGTTATTGAGCAATATACGGCATGGAGTGGCATGGACCCCTTCATAAGGCGAGTTAACAACACCCCTTCATAAGGCGAGTTAACAACACCCCTTCAGAAGGCGAGTTAACAACATGCCTTCAAGAGGCGTGAATGATAATATTATTTTGAATAAACGTCTCTTTTGGGTCGTTTTCTATGATTATGATTGTTGTATCCATGAAGTAATACCCCAGATTAGCTTCCGCTGCTATATGTAAAAATGGGGGTGTTACAAGATTAAATATTATAATATTTGCACTAACAATCTCTCCCTTTTTGATGATGACAAACAAACGTGTAAACGTAATATTTCATAAGATATAAAGTTACTTGTATCCGCGTACTACTTTTAAATTACCTACTCCGTTTACACTCTTCTCCCCATTTGGTCGAAACAAAAAGGGTGTGTCCTTGGAGTTTAACTTCATTTCTCCCTGAAAAGGCGAGCTTGCATCATCCCTAGTAAAGTTAAAATATCTACTCAAACGCCTTATGTTGTTGCATCCCCTAGGTGATTGTCCTTGGTTTATTTCAGGTTAATGGATCAAATTTGAAAGCTTAACCTACAAAAATGTTAGTTTCGTGCAACATATAAAAATGAATTACTATATGATGAAGAAAATGACATCTTCCTTTTGGTCGAAACGCAAATGATTGTTAAAGAGTAAAAATGATCATGAATGCGTGCATGCTCCCCCTTGACGAGTGCTCCCTTTGTTTGAGGCGTCAAGATATGATTAAAAAGTTACAAATAAAAATTAGTGCAAAACTAGATTCGTCCTGGACGAGTAAAATATATACAACAAAGTATATATAAGATGCATGTTTTGAAAGCTCGACGGAAGCTCCCCCTTGCTCGAGGGCGTCAAGTATGATCCTACAAAACAAAAGATTAGTGCAATAATAGCTTTGTCCGTAGACAAATATGTCATATACAGCGAGTGTATAGACGACCCAATATGATTCTTGACGAATGTTCCCCTTGCTCGAGGGCGCCAAAAATGAACCTAAAAAGGGAAAGTGAATGATGCAAACTTCATCCTTATGCCATATACCGCAAAGTGTATATTCTTGAATCTACAAGAGAAAATTAATAAATGCAAACTTTGTCTGAAGACAAGTATGCCATATACTGCATCGAGTATACGAGTGAACCAAAAAAGGAAATGATATGAAAAGGCAAATTTCGTTCGTAGACAAGAATGCCATACACACTAAAGTGAATGTTAGAACCTGCAAAAAAAATAGTGCAATATATACTTCGCTTTCGATGAAGTTATATATAATAACATGTATATATGATGCAATATGATTTTCCAAAAGAAACTCCTAGAGAAGTAAATTAGAAGTAAAATAAAAAGTATAATCCTACTACTTGCATCATCGTGGTTGGTTTTGATGGAGAGGTTTAAAGGTTTTAAGGGTGTGGTTGAGAATGAGATGCATTTCATTACGAAATTCACTTGGCTTTTGGCAAAAGTTGATTATGAGTGTTAAGATATGTGAAAGGTGATTTAACCTTCATGGATTAAATTGGTTGTGAGTTACTAGTAGGTTGTGGTTATGGTGGTGGTGGTGGAAGAATTCATGATGATTCTTTCAATTAAGAAAGACTCGGTGGATGACTCAATTTTGATAGAAGTAAAAGGGTTTAACTCTAAACCTTACCTTGTTGGGTTGATGAAGCAATAGAGGTGCTAGACATGATAATTTTGTGAGTAGTAAAATAGGTGGCTAAAGATGGTGATGAAAATGCAAGCAACTAACAATGTATGCTTATTAGTAAAGTGGTGATGATGAATATGCATGAACATGTAATGAAAAATATGAATCAAAGAATGATAAATGTGCGAATGAGCACAAATTAGCTTGATAAAGATATCGATCCTTATTGACCTATAAAATTCCAAATGGGTTAGTTTGAAGTTTAATGCAAAAAGTAAGAATATCATTTTGCAACATAATAGTTCAAACATTTATACCAACAAACACGAAAGAAACTTATTCAAGTATTATTACACGAAAGAGTTAACAAGTAGAAATATAGATAGACACATATGCAATCAAAACACGTTCGCAAATAGAAACAAAGATAGGAATACTCTTAAGCTAAGCGAAGAGGAGGATAAATATTGCAACTAGCTTAGAAAGGCATAATACATGCTCGAAAAATATTGGATGATTCTATCAGTTTTAGAAGGACTTAAGAGCTAGATAAGTCAAAACTAACTATTGGGCGACCATAATACAAGTATAAATAACCTAATTAAAGTGTTAGATACAAAAGTTAACTACCCCAAATGGTAAAAGTGCCTTCTGTAGAACCGGCAGCGGCGGTTCCATTGGCTCAATGGAACCGGCCAATGCTGCAAAAGGAACCGGCTGATGCAGCCTTGGTTCCTAAAATAAAAAATCCTAGAAATGTTCCAAATGATTTCTAAACCTATTTTTCGCTTGTGATAGTAATTAAATGAAGTTTCTTGATAATGCAAAAGGTCATGGAAAATATTTAACGCTTAGATCCTATAATTTTCTATTATACCAAACGCTCCTAATTCTAGAGGGGAATGAAAAACAAAAAGCATGAATTGCAAAAAGACCAACCAAAAGCATAAACGATTTAGATTACAAACAAGCATTCAAGAATTCAAACATAAACGATATGAGAAATACGAACATTCATACAAGAACATGTTTCAAATAGTTTAACTAAACACAAGATTGACGACATAGATGATTTAGATAGAAGATTAATTGCACTAACAATGACGTGAAAGGTATGTGCCAAAGGAAAAAATAGGCACGAGATCTCTTATTGCATTTGAGTTTGTTTATTTCTGAAACATATGTATCAACATTGTTATATTGTTCATTTGCTTGTTTGTCGATTTTGGTTCTTAATTAAAACAATGCGGTTTCAAAAGGAAGATCCTAGAATTCTACAATTATACCAAAAATACTTTGACATAACAAAGTGTACAAGAAGCAAATAAAGCACGTTGTCATATAAGGAACAAAATGAAAAGATCATGTAAATCATGTTCAAGCATGTATAAATTAGACCATCATATGGATAGATTTGAAGAATGGCCAATAAGGAGCAAGAACTACCAAACATAGACATATCCATATCAAAATCATCATGTATCAAAAATGAAAAATTACGAGATCATATGAGACATCATATAGGAGACAAAATTACTTTAAATACAAACATCATGCAAGACATGTTTAACCCTTAACATTTAGTATTACGAATACATGCATGAAACAAAACCTTTCCTAAGGATTACGCATTTTTCAATTAATCGAATAGTTATCAAACACCAAGATAACAACAAGATAAATAATCAAGCAAGAACATATAATCAACACATGTATGAGCAATGTAAGAAGACATGATAGTCTAATGAAAAAGATCATATTTACAACTATTATGAAAAACGTAGCATTAGTGGTGTTTGAGAGATGGAGAGCAAGTTAGTAAACTAGTGGTTATAGAGGATTAACAAGATGAAATGACAATGTCAAAATGTGTAGATAATTTTTCTAGGAAGTGTTTTTGAAATACCCTTCTCTCAACAAGACCAAAAATATTTAAAACTTTTGGCGGAAACGCCAAGATCAAAAATTGACCTTTTGTTATTATTTTAGAAATTGACAATAATATATTTCAAATCAACCTTTGATATTATCTTTACATGAAACTAGACTCAATTAGCTTTAAAATGATGGGTGGCACAACTTCTAACTCCATACGATTCATTTTATACGAAATTCCCAAAATGACCCATTTTCTACAAAACTTGTAGTGTTGATTTTATATATGGCTAAAATGGCCGAAACTCGACTTCGTAACATCAAAGCTTCCAGAATTTATTCATAAAATATATACTTAAATAACAAAGACACACTTGGTCAAAGTGAACCGTGGAACCGTTCTTTATGGGTTTTGTCAAACACTAGTTTTGACCCGTTTTAACCAAAACATTAACTTATTACTTTGACCCGCTTTAAAAAATACTTTTAAAACTACAACAAGACATAATTACACTTCATCTTTACTTGAGTATTTCGAATGAAATATTCAAGTTGCCAATCCCACGTTTATGTGCATAATTTTTATGACAAAATTTGTCAAAACACTTATCTAGCATACTTAGTTCTTATTCTCAAGGTTTTATTAAGATATTGATATTATGCGAGAAGTTAACATAGCATATGCAAGGAAGGAGAAATATGCCTAAATGAAGTGCACGAAACCTAGCATAAGACGTAGTATGCAAATTCATGAAATCAGAAAGCTAACACATAGATAACATGTTATCCCAAACACTAATGTTACACAAAAACAACAAGTTCAAATACAAGATGTAAAGAGTATATAATACTAAATAAGATGTTACAAGTAATCATATAGCATAGCATACATTATAAACATATCATGACCAGTACGAGTTAACGAAACATTCATGAAGATGCATTTTTGACAAAATTAAGAGTTATCCCAAACACTCCTTTTGAAACCATATATATTCTTTAAGAAGCTAAATCAACAAACTAGCGGATGAAAGACATGATAAGGTAGACATATATATTTCACAAATAAACAAGTTCAAATACAACTTGAAATAGGCTATGATCAAGATATATAAGCAATGCAAATCAAGGAAACTAGTCATTTAGCATATCATACGAAAAAAAATCTTTTTGTCTTGTGTTGAATAGGACGATGTATACCAAGCTTGATTAATGGTCAAAATACTTTAATTTCAAAGAAGGATGTATCAATGTTTAAAGAATACCAACTAAAATTGCCCGACTCAAAAGTTTGAGTTTCTATGTTAATACGAAGTTTGAAATTTTAGACACTTTGTGGAATTTTAAAATTTTGACTTACTTAAACTTGTAATCAGATTCTCTAACCCATTTTCTTAGAAACTAGACTCAATTCTCTTCGAAATAGTAGATGGCACGACTTGTACGGATTTACGGCTAAGTTTTTACGACCTTTTGAAGTTGATCAAAATTTTGAAAAACTTTCTGTAGATACGGGTCCGCCGGTTCGTTTGCCAAATGGAACCGGCTTTATTAACGAACAGAATCGCCGGTCTGATCAATTTTTTCAAAAACGCATATTTCGACCCAACGAAAAGGTTTAACACTTGGTAGGCTTTGAGGTAGACTTATATAATAAATTTTGATCATTATTCAAGCTTGTATAACAAATATATTCAAGAATCAAGACTTAAATTGTTAAAAACGTAGAGAGGGGGGGTGAATACGTTTTCGATTAAAATCTTAAAACTTTTTGTATCAAATGCCCGAACAATCGTGACTTAATAGGAAAAGTACTAATAATAGTCCATGACTATATCGAGTAAACAAGTTGTCACAACACAAGCATAAACATCAAGCAATAACACAAGCATAATTATAAAGTAAAGAGATAACGATATATGTAAATGAGAAAGCAAGAAGAACACGAAGATTTATATTGGTTTGGTCACGGAGCTCTTCTCCGCCCTACTCCACTCCCCAAGTACCCAACTCGAGAGTTACTTCAATAGATCAACAAGCTCCCTTATCGGCGGAGAAAACCTTACACAACGTCGCTTACACTTTTTCCGGTACAAAGCTAAATACCGAGTTCTTACACACCAGGTAGAACCAACCCATCGTTGCTTACACTATCCGGTACAAAGCTAAATACCAAGTTCTTACACACTGGGTAGAACCAACCCAAACCCGTTATGTTTTATGGCCCAACATAACAAACCTTGCGTTTTATGGCACTAACACATATACCATCTAATCTAATTGATGATCCAAGATAATGATGTAATTACAATGATGATCCAAGATAATGTGTCTAATGGATATGAATAACTATTCTAAATGTACTTCCATTGATGGAAGCCTTCAAATAGATAAAGATGATGAGATCTCTAATCTTGTAGATCTTCATATCTATGTGCTTTGTGATGGATGGAAATGGCAAGATCTTCTAAGGCTTGCTTTGGTGGATTATCATAGAATTATGCTTACAACAAAATAAATGTTAGAAGCATTATGATCATATGCAAATGAGGAGGTTTAATGGGTGTTGCTACTGATCTAGGAGAAGGAAAAATGCAGAGAGAAAATGTATGAAAAAGGTGTAAAAGCGGTGAGAGATGGCTTGGTATTTATAGACAAAAACTTACACTGTAGCCCGGTTCCGTCGGTTCCTTTTGCAGAAGGGAACCGGCCAGTACACTGAATGGAACCGGCACACTGTTTTGTAAATCCGGATTTTGAGATAACAAAATATTACATAATCTAATAAGATCTCTAAATATTTTGTCAAGATTTGAAAAGATACTTGAAGATATCAAAGTGATGTCATGCATGAGGTAAGTAACATTTTCTTTTTATTTCCTTAAAAATGAAAGTAAACTTGTATGTGTAAAAAATAAAAAGTCTAGTTGAGTACTTGACAAAATAAAGTTTACTTGCTTAAATAAAATATATATTTAGATGTAAACTTTAGTGTAAAAATAAAAGTGATGCATTTGTATAAAAATACTCGTGAATGCAAAATGTGAGATGAGGTTTGATCATAATGCAACATAACAAACATGTACGAACCTGTGTTGTAACATACGAGGAGTCAAGACATGGAGAGATGTTGATGTATGTTGAGACAAAATACTATTACGAGTAACTTTACATCTTACGAAATATTATGTATTACAAGTTACGTGTTTGTCATTAACAAAACAAACAAGACTGTGTAGATTAAATATCGTAATATTTGCACTAACACCATAAACAATAAATTAAAACATATCAAACAGTAAGTCGAAGATTACAAATCATTCGTGAATAATCCCAAAGCATGGAAAAATGACGTCGTTTAATTAAAAGATACAAATCATACCTAACGCCATTGGTACACAACTACAACCGATAGGGCGACTATAGGAGTTCCAAAATAGGTGATGCATGTTACGGTGCCATTTTTTTGGCACGACAGAATCATGACCGAACGACTATTAAAATCAACACAACGAAATAAGTCTGATATAAGCCATATCCACAAACCACTACATCGTTTCTTATGGTTCCAATCTTAAACAATCAAATGCAAAATTAAAACAACACAAATTTGGATGCCCAAGAGCACATCGTCGTGCCCTTAAATGCAACCATTTGCATAAGTTCATTCTAACAACGATTCAAAGAAAGAAAACATAGAATATAAACATTAACAATAACCTTGGCTTCGAAACTGTAACACTACTTTCATTCATGCGGCAACATTACGTTGTCCAAAATAAAAGAAATAGAAAAAAACAAAAAATGGAACCATTTTAGAAAAACCCTTTTTTACGTAATTACAAAACCTATCAGTTTACCACGTAGGATGCAAAAGAAAGTTGTTATTTTTGTCATTCAACTTTCCGCGCATCCAAAATCATGATTAACCATGGAATGAAATTATCATACACAGACAAGCATTCTTGAAAATGATTCCATCCATTACCACCGGAGTGCACATCCATCATATTCAATAAAAGAAAAACCAAAAGAACACACAAAGTGTTGAAAAGCCACATTGAAACAATCCAGCGTGTACCTTTTAAACAAAAATAATACAAATAACAAATAGCCAAATCGCACAACACGTTTTAAAACAAAATCAAAAACAAAACAACTGCATTTTAACATCCATCCGTTTATTACAATAGTTGTGAAAAATGATGACAGTTTCTACCATCCAGTTTTTCGCCTCACCAAACAACAATCACATTAAAATTAGACAAGGCAAAAAATGAAAGGTAAACAACAAACACGTAAATCAGACAACACATTTTAACAAAATTAAACACAAAATCAAAACACCTTACAATTGCATTGTACATCCATCAATTTGTCGCAGTTTTTGCCTCACCATGCATCAATCACATCAAATCAAGCAGGCAAAAAAATGACCAAGTAAATCAAAACCTATCAGTGTATCGCGGTGCACACCAAAAAACAGTCGCGGATTCTCCCATTACGATTTTATGAGCATAAAAAACCACAACATACCATATGATAAAATTAAACAACATACCAACAATCAAAAAGCTACGTTGAACCAACCTACTCGTTACATTTTAAACAACTACAATATAAATAACAAACGGCCAAATTACAAAACACATTTTACGCAATCAAAAACACAAACAAAACATGCAACAACGACAACCAAAATACATGTAAAAAAATATGCAAACAATGACATTAATAAACACCCACTAGTTAAAAATTCAAACCACGACGGCAATAAACACCAATTAGTTTGTCAGGCTGGCTGCAAGAAACAATTCCAAATTAAAGAAAACGTGAAAGCGCAAAATAAATCAAAACCCATCGGTCTATCGTATTGGCCGCAAAAACGGTTGCAATCTCTGCCATCCGGTTTTCTACGTAGCCAAGACTGTAACAATCCACATTTTCACATCATTTTACGTCAATAAATATTCAACTATTTATTTTAAACTTTTACGCGTTTACTTTTAATTTTAACCGTTTAGTTAAATCGCGTAAAATAAAAATAAGCATTCAACGTAAACCGTCATCAAACAAATAAAAGTCTACGTCAAGCAAGTGTTATATTATTTTTACAAAAATAATTTATAACTTTTCACATTTTATTTTTATACGTTACGTAAAACGCTTACGTTTCGCACTTTGGAACCTTTTTGCATAAAAGTAAACCATTGTACCTATCTACACTAAAACAAATACCCACACTTATACCCAATACCCAAAATTTTGTACATTTATACCCATTTAAACCCATATAACCGTCCACCCCTATGTATAACAAGAAAGAATTCATAAATCTTCCACTAACACTTAAACTATATTAACCTTTAACCACCATGTAAACCTTAAGCTCTTTATCCATGAGATATCAAGACTCCTTTTGTCCCCTCCATCACCATTTCACATGGCACAACATAGGGAGGAGGAAAGCACTTTTCCTTGATTAAACATTAAACCACTTCTAATCCATGGTATTGTTAAGTGGTTTGCTAGATACTTACACTATAAAAAGGAGCCTAATGCAAGCATTACACACACACTTCATTTCACAAGCCAAAAATCACACGTAAACTCTCCCATAAGCTCTCATACCCACGGCTCAAAAACTCACTCCAAAATAATTCATAGTTTCCATTTTCTTGATATTACAAGTATACAAGGTTAATCAAGGGTATAATCTAAGGTGTTCCTAGTTGTTTTGCAAGTTAGAACAAGGTTTTTTCAAGAAGAACAAGTTAGGGTTTTCAAGAAGACAACTTGGGTTTTTATAAGGATTTTGGGTTGAAGTTAGGGATTGATTTGTGTTCATCTACTCTTTGCATACACTCAAGGTTTATCATACACCTCATACTTTCATTACTTTCATACATACATATTTATTATCTAGTTAAATCACCATCTAGTTATTATTTTATAAAGTTTATAAAATAAACAAGTTTATACATAATCAAAAAAATACAAATTAATGGTGAAAAAGTGTTTAAAATATGTTAAAATTCAAGAACATATTTTATTTAATATATTACAAGTATTGGGTAATTTATATAGTTAATTAAGAATTAATTGTTACAATTTATTTATATAGTTTATAAATAAATAATTATTTTAGACATTTTATTTGAACATGTTGGACATAAATTAGAGGACTTAAAGTAAACTAATGATGTGGTATTAGTTAATTTAAAAGTCTTGTACAAAATAAAGTTATAAACACAATTTTTATAACATATATATTCGATATATATAATATATTATTATATATAATATAATATATATTCGAATAGTTTGTATATTCTGGATTAGCATGAATTTTTATGTAAGTTATAAACCTAATATTAAAATAGTGCATTTCAAGATGATTCCGAATATATAGGAAACTTGAAAAACAAAGCTATAACGAAGGAGATATGAATTTTACGAGATTTCGGTAATTAAATACTTAAAAAGTGTTTTTATATAAAACCGTTTATATAAAATGTTTCAGTTATAAAATCTATAAACATAACATTATGATAGATTATCTCGACACGACTTCGTACATATAAAGAACTCGAAAAACGGATTTAAAACGAGAAAGTTATTAATTTTTAAAAACTTATTTCTCACAGCTTTTATAAAACTGTGAGAAACTGCGAGAAAACTGTAAACTTTGAAATTGGTGTTTTTGAGGGCTTTCGGGTCTGATTCGGCCAAAGTATAAAACTACAAACTTGTTCGAAATGACGTTTTACTATAGATATATAGTTTTCGGAGACTAGAAGTGTATAGACATTTAACTATAAATTGTAAAAGCTAGCTAACTTTTATAAATAATTTTTTGCACTTTTATAAAAAAACATATAAAGCTGTTAGAACTTTAAAATAAAATTCACGAGTGTTTTCGGGTCCGTTTGGGCTATAAAAACATTAAGAAATAATGTAGTATTACTTACATAATATTTATACATGTTTTTAACTTTATAAATATTATTTTATAAAATAATTAAACTATTTATATAATGTCATTATATAAACAATAAGAATATTTAATCAAGTGTTATTAACAAATAATCAATTATTAGACAAAGATAATATTTTTACGGATGCATATACTTGGACACTTATTTAACAAACACGATTTAAATATTGTTTCAACATTTATAAATTAAACAAAAACTTTTAGGTGGTGATATAACTCTATAATTTATATTGTTGTATTTATTTCAAATACACTATACTCATACGGCCTATAATTAATTAGGTTGCATTCAGATTTCACGTGACGTTTCACTTATTTGATTATCTAGAATCAATACATTTCACCTAAGGTAGGTTTCATGGCCTCTATTTTCCTTGTTTTGAACTCTTTTGGGGGAGAATACATGCTCGGTTACATACTTGTTTACATACTTGTTTTCATACTCATTTAGAAACTCATTACAAACTTGTTTACATACTTGATTTCGCAACTCGTTTACATACTCGTTTACATACTTGTTTACATACTCGTTTTCATACTCATTTACAAACTCATTACAAACTCGTTTACATACTTGATTTCGCAACTCGTTTACAAAGTTGTTTACATACATGTTTACAAACTGGTTTACATACTCGTTTTCATACTCGTTTACATATCTCGAGGAAGGATACATTGCTTATTTTACAAAAAGGAAACAAGTACAATATTTTTCCAGTCTTTACAAAAATTATGTAGCGTGCCTAAGTAACGATAACTCACATTGCCCATTATCATGAACTGTTAATTACATTGTGTAAGCGCGAGTGTTATAAATAGATCTATTTAGGATTGACATCCCCGTCCTGGATTGGTATTTACAAGGCCAACGGACGTATTGTAACACCCCCAAATTAGGTCGCAGCGGAATAAGGGTCCGGGGCGTGTTACTTCATAGATCAATAACACAAGATGTATATAGAACGACCAAAAAGTCGTTTAAAACTGATACATTGGAGTTAACAAAGTATTTGTTACATAAGCCGAAGCTTCACTTGTCCGTTTGTCCAAAATACAAAGATTTCTAGCCCATAACAGTTATACAAAATGTAATGCGACAAAATCTTTAATACATGATATCCAAATCAAAACCACCAATGTATCCCTTGCACCTCGTGCTTACTGATCCCCTGAAAAACATTGCTTTAAAACGTCAACAATAATGTTGGTGAATTCATAGGTTTGATAAATCATATATTGTAGGACCACAAGATTTCCCAAGTGTATGATAATGCAACAGATGCAGACATCATATAAATGTAATTACGTTGCCCTAAGCTCATGACACTGAAGCTCGACATAAATGAATACCCCGTGATGATGTTCTAACCCGCAACATCATATAGTTCGTCCTGGGGTACATTCGGTTTGCCCAGTGATAGCTAATCACCCGAACGGGGATGTCAATCCTAATAGATCTATTCATAACATTCGCGCTCACAATCCAGTAACTGACAGTTCATGATAATGGGCTCAACTAGGGTTATCGCTACTTAGGCAACACGTAATCATAATATGAAACTTAACCACTTGTGTCCAGTTATAAAACATTTCATGTTTCTCACCCCAAAAACTTATAAAACAAAAGCATGTAAAACGTGGGGCTATGAACTCACCTTTAGTGAGCGAATATCAAGTATATCACAGATAATGCGCCACGCAAATCGTCAGATGCAACCTATTTAAATTAAGGTCGTATAAGTACTAATCACATTGGGTAATTACTACCATGCATAATTCTATATAGCTAATCACCATCTAATTGTTTTGGAAAAATTGTGTTTAATAAGTTAAAACGTTTATAATTACCGTTGTAGTAAAACTGGCGTAACTTTCGCGTTTTAAGCCCGATTTTGACGTTTCTTATGCCCACGCTTTCGTATTAGGACGAGTTATCATAATTTGACATTTTCATATTTTTGATCCTCTGATGAACAGTATTTTTACTGTTCACAAAAAATTATAAAGTTATTTTTATAGTTTTAGTTATCGTAAAACCCGTAAACGTCGTATTTTATTCGTTATAGCTCCGTTTTTAGCGATTCTTTCGAGCACGTTCTCGTAATTGAAAGTTCTATTTATTTATGAGGTTTACAAAAATAAATGTTTCTGTCATGAATAGTAACTTTTATAAAAATAGTTTTATAAAAGTATTAATTGTCGTAAACTCGCGAAATTCATAACTCATTCGTTATTAATTGAAAATTTTCGTTTCTTATCAATTTGGAATCCTAAAAATATGTGTAATCTGTTAAAAATACTAAACTTGCTGTTTTATATAATTTTTATTAATAGTTTTATAAAAATTCTTTTATAATTCCGTTATTTATCTATAACTGTTTTTACCTGTAATGTTTCGTATTTAACCGTTTTTCAAGTTTCTTAGTTTTGGAATCGCATGAGACGTACTATTTTATAAAAATATAAAGTAGATATGTTTATTTCGAATTTTGGACAGAAAGTTTGAATGGCTTTGTTAAGTCCATAACTAACCTTATTTTTATACTTTCCCACTTTTGTAATCTACCACAAATCTTATATACCATATATGTTATATATCATACATATATTAGAGTCCATAGTTCCATATATTGTCCATTTGTCCAAATTTATAAGTCCATAATAACACTTATAAACCATAAATTTCATAAGTAACCTTAAATCACTAGTTTTATACATAACCATTTTTACACAATAACCATGAGTGTACAAGTCTTTCCATCCTTTTACAACCTTATTTTAATGTCCATATAACATGACTAAAAGTCCATAAACAAGATTAACATGTCATTTGCATTACTTTTACTTGTAACATATTAAGTTAACTTTATAAACCCTAATTTGCATTTATCCATTTTTACACCAAAACAACATGGTACAATCATTTTACATCCATTTTAACATGATCTCATTAACATCATAACATGTTTAAAAGTGAACAAATCTATAATTACAAGTAAAAATCCTTTTTACATGTTAAAAAGTCCTAATTGGTGATTTTGCTATAAAGATTGACATATGCATAAAAACTTATGAAATGAAAAGATAAAGGTGCTAGATAACCTTAACGATGAATGATGATGTTGAGAAATATGTGCTAAACCCTTGTTTAGACTTTAAACCCAAGCTAGCAAGATATGAAAACCCTAACTTTCCATATGAAACCCTAGCTTTCCTTTTCTTGATAATTACTTAAAAATGGTTAACCAATGCTTGGAAACATCTTAGTATACTCTTAGGAAGATTAGGATAGTATGTAAATGAGGTAGAAAATTATGTATAGATTACTTAAGGGGATGTTTGTTTGCTGTGGCCTAATAGGGAGAGAAAGGAGAGAAAAGTTTGATTTTTAGCTAAGTGTTTAAGTTGTATGTGTTTCTTACCACTTGCATACTAGTATATATGAGATATTACATGGTCAAAAAGATGCAATAGTATTCAAAAACAAGATGAGGGTCTTAAGGAGAGTTGTGGTCTTGTCTTTGGTCAAAGAAACATAATATGGCTATGTTTAATGAGCTAGGAGATGTACAAAGCAAGTGTTAAGAATTTGTGTGTTCTATTCTCAATGTGTTGTTGCGAGGGATGGTGGAGGGAAAAAGGGTTATAGAAACCTTTTTGATAGTTAACACATTATCTGTGAAATATAATGCAAGTATACTAGTTGTAGCTTATTATGTAAAAGATGTGTTACTGCAAGCATTTGTGTCTTGAATTTATTTCCTAATTGTATATGGCAAAGTGAAAAGTAATATTAACTTTAGGTAAAAATTAATAAAACTTTGAGGTGTTGGTACAATCGTGGGTATTTGTTGAAGCATAGATTAATTAACGTGATTTCGGGTATGCCTAAACGCAATTTATCGCAAAACGTATACACTTTACGTATCCGATTAAAATAAAATGAACAAAGACCAAAATTATTCTAAAAATAATGATTTAATACCTGATTTGTGTAAACGCTTAATTGTTTGATGCCCATTTACATTGAACGCTAATTTTTAGCCTACGCGATTTAGCTTAACATTTACGATTTAAAACAAACGCGTACAATACAAAAGATTCATTGTAGATTTATCAACGTCATCAATGACTTGAAAACACGAGGTGTTATAGACTTCCCCTATTAAACAAGCCTTGTCCTCAAGGCTCATGATGTAGCACTTGACGACGGTGCGGTCTTGGTGAAGAGGTGTGGGTATTTCTTCTTGAATTGGTCTTCACGTTCCCATGTGAACTCAGGACCTCTCTTGGAGTTCCATCAAACCTTGATTAATGGAATGCGGCTTCGCTTCAACCGTTTAACTTCACGGTTCATGATCTCAACGGGTTCCTCTACAAACTGAAGCTTGTCATCAAAATGAAGTCCATCCAACGAAACGGCTAACGGTTCTTCGGCATAACACTTTTTCAAGTTGGATACATGAAATGTATTGTGAACCCTGCTTAGTTCTTCTGGAAGCTCGAGTTTGTAAGCAACCTCTCCAACCTTTCCTAACACCTTGAAAGGTCTAACATACTTAGGGTTTAACTTCCCCCATTTGCCAAAACATACGACCCCTTTCCAAGGCAAAACTTTAAGCATAACTTTATCCCCGACTTGGAATTCCATCGATTTACGCTTTAGATAGGCGTAACTCTTCTGTCGATCACGAGCGGCTTGCATCCTTTGCTTGATTTGGATGATTTTCTCAGTTGTCTCTTGAATTAGTTCTGGACCGAGGATTTGAGCTTCTCCAACTTCGGTCCAACAAACAGGTGAACGATACTTTCGACCATAAAGTGCTTCGAATGGTGCCGCCTTGATGCTAGCGTGATAGCTATTGTTATAAGAGAATTACACTAATGGTAAGTGATTAACCCAACCTTTTCCGAAATCAATCACGCAAGCACGCAGCATTTCCTCGAGAGTTTGAATTATCCTCTTGCTTTGCCCGTCTATTTGTGGATGATACACAGTCC
>BQNB010131147.1:0-18825 GCA_026074375.1 Tanacetum coccineum
ATTTTGTTGGTTTTCACGGGTTATGAATAATTCTTTATGTGGAAGGTATTTTATGGTGTTTGATGGTGCTTCTTGCGCCGGGTAAGGGATATTGGTTGGTTTTAAACTAATCTAATATTGAAATTTATCTTTAGGATCACCCACAAAATTTTTACGCTGCTACTTGAATATGGGTTGATTTTTAGTTAGATTTTATATATAGCGGGTGTATTTTAGAATCTTACTTACTGATTAAATGGTCAAATAGGTTGAAAGTCACCCAATGAAATGACAGTATATTTGTGGATCAACCCGGCCTATTCTGACCTTATTTAAAAAATACCCATTTTCATCCATATATCAGCTTGCCCAACCTAACCATTTGTTCACCTCTAATTATGTGGATCAAGATATGTATCGTATTAGTTCTGGCAGTGTTAATAGATGTCATGTCTGTTTGCAGTCTGAAATAACAAGTTTAAAGGAAGAGTTGATGCACAAATATGTGCCTGAAGATGTGTGTCCTATGAGCTACGGGTCAATAAATATATTACTGAATAAGGGTCACCTAAAAATGAGGTAAAATCTCTTGAATATTTTCCTACTTTGAGTTATAACCTCAATTGGTCTATTGCCTATGACATGTTGGTTTACGTTTGGTTGCTCCCACCAAACTAATTCAGAAATTGAGCTGGAAATGTCAGACCTCTTAAGTGTTGATACATTGTTAGAAACAGTAAGTGTTCTCTCTCTATTTACCAAACTTACAATTTGTTGTAATCGAGTTCTCGGTTATGAATTTACCTAATGAATGCGAGTAGCTTACACTCATACTTTTTGATTTTCCCCTTATTCTTCTTACTAAACACATAATTAGAAAAAAAGTGAATAATAATTACCTGATTGTAAGAACTGTATTTATTTACATGATTGTGTGCAGGTCATGGAATCTGCACAACAATCTGGTTGAATGCCGGTATGTAATGCGCCTAAATTTAGGTTTTTCATGTAATGGCTACTTAACTTTGAAGAGCTTGGAATGGGGAGGAACAAAGATGGATGATTCATGGGCCGCAAACAAGTCGGAACACCCAAACACTGAGACACCATATGTCACATGTCATGGGAATGCAAAAACCAAAACAATAAAACAAAAAGAAAAAAAGGGGGGGGGGGGGTAAAAAAAAGATAACCCAAAAAAAAAAAATGGGGGAAATGGATGATGTCTTGGGCATGCAAGACAAGCCGGAACACCAAAATACTGGACACAAATATGTCTCATGCCATGGGAATGCAAGACAAGCCAAAATACAAATAATGTTTGAAGCTGATATCAAATTTTCTTGGGTATATGAAAATTTATCGCTATAAAAAATTTACTCGGTAAAGAAAAATATAATGGCGGCTGACACTAAAACATTTTTTTGCTGATATAGGTTCAAACAGTTGCATCTAAAGGACAAACCAAACCATGAAAGATCTAGAAGCGAGTTGAGTTATTCTGTTAAAGATGGTCAGTAAGTGGGTTATAACTAAAGAATTGCATTGGAATATAGTATATATGTGGTTTACGTTTGCGATATAGATAATATATATGCAGATTATGTTGGTTAATACTGTAATAACTTAGTGTATACAACACACAACCAAATGTTTACATTACTAAGATTTTTTAAAAATAATTTCTTGAAACGTTCATCGGACGAGCCATGTATGCAAACATATTATTATATAAAGATTCTTTGTCATGAAGCGTCCATCGGACGGGCCATGTATGCAAACATATTATTATATAAAGATTATTTGTATGCAAACAGATTATACACAAATTATTAGTATGTATCTTATGCTATATGTATGCAAACAGATTACACACAAATTATTAGTCAATATATCTTCTTGTGTTAAAATAGTTAACACATAAAGTAACAAAAATCATTCATGGTTAGCCACGATACCAGGATTGGATATTTTCATCATGAGCTTGCTTTGAAAATAGGCGCTCAGATTATGTGTTTGAGGAACGTTGATCAAAAGGATGTGTTGTGTAATGGAACTAGATTGGAAATTACTCGAATGGGCACGAATATCATAAAAGCAAAGACCATACCCGAAGGTAAAGTAGGAACCGTATGTGTCATACCACGTATGGTTATTACCCCATCCGACAAGAAAATGCCATTTGAACTTAATAGAAGACAATTTCATGTATACGTTTGTTTTGGGATGATTATAAACAAGAGTTAATGACAAAAATTGTCGCGTAGGATTGTTTTTACAAAAGCCAACTTTTCTCCCACGGACAATTGCATGTTGCGATTTCCAGAGTTACAAACAAGAAAAGATTAAGGGTTTTATGTTACGACAACGACGGAATTTACAAAAATAAAACAACAAATGTTGTTTACAATGAAGTATTATACAGGTTATGAATGGCATTTTTTTGTTCTATATCTTTTTATAAGTTTGTATTAAACAAAATCTGACCTTTAAATACATTCGTACGAACTGCTTTTTTATTCAAGCCTTTTCACTTTGTAATAGATGTTTTTAGTATGATTTCTACAATATATACTTGAAATATGTTGTTTTCGTTTAGAGTAATCAGTTTATCACAAATCATATATTTTTTCAACATTGTACACCTGCTACTTTTAGGATTACAATAATTTATCTGATTTGCTACTATCTCATAATCAACTATGCATAATAAATAAAAAATCTCATAATCACACTCACATGGGCCTTTTTTTCTTCAAAATATGATGCCTGCTAATATTTTGAGAGTTTGTGCAGTATAAAATATATGTCAGTGCCACCACTTCATGTATCGTTAAACAAAGATCTTGCTACTACCATTCTGCCATCTAAGAGCCCAATAAGTCTGATTTAGCGCCTCCGGCCATGACATGAATTCTATTGTCTAAAAATATTAATGAAACATTGTTACGTTCTTTGCTTTTTTCGTTATTCACACACATTATTCTTAAAAAAAATTCTTTAAACTACATTCGGGGTTACACGACTCTTTAAGCTAGTTTAACATACAAAAACGATCGATGGATCTCAGAATTGAACCAACAATACTTCAAACACAAACAATGATTCTTTCACGTAGATGGATACGTACGTAACACTCTCATCAATCTCATTACGTACTCCCATTCTTAACCTTTCATATATAAATGCAAATAAGTTTTGGTGGGCCACATACATCAAGATGGATCAAGTTATTCAAATACACTAGACGAGTACTCGTGCACAATAACGAGATTTTATAGCGACGGATAGTTGTAGTGATAAAAAAAGTTTATGAGTTATAAACGAAAAATAAAAGTTTGAGGATTTGAAGATTAAACACTATTTCAAGCGAATGAAATTATGATTTCATATATAGCTTTTAATTTTTCAACATTAAACCCTTTATAAATAGTATAGCGGCAAATAATTATACATGTAAATTTGTGGTTTTGGTGTGACAATTAAACGTAAAATAATAAAAGTTTGAGGATTTAAAGATTAAATACGGAGTAATATTAAGTTTTCTTACCATAATTAAGTTTTTTTAATCTTTCAACATTAGGTTAGCATAATTAAGTTTTCTTAATTTTTCAATATTTAACATTTAATAAAATGGTGTAAACTCTTTATAAATAGCATAGATATAGATAGAAGGGTTTACATTTTATGAACGTTGAAAAATTAGAAAAACTATATATGGAAATCATAATTTCATTCCGTTTAAATAGTGTATAATCTTCAAATGCTCAAACTTTTATTATTTTTCGTTTATAACCCATAAACATATTTTTTATCACTACAACTATCTGCCGCTATAAAATCCCGTTGTTATGCACGGGTACCCGTGTTAATTATATAAAAGATATGATCTATCATTTGTGGAAAGGAGCATTGAGTTGCAACCTTTTGCATTCTGTTTGCCACCCTCACTTGCTACGTAAAACCAACGAGCATAAGTAGAAATTCATCAACTTCGTAGGTTTGATTAAAAGTCTAAAAATATTTCAGCCTATCATGCACTCTAATTCGTTTAGCCATAGGCATATTGTCATAGATCATAACGACGTATACAATTGGTGACAAAGAGAATAATACATCGATAAATAATTAATTTTGTTATCGACATTCTTGTATGTCAGTTTGCAAGGCCATTAAGGTTGCTTTTGCAAATTTGTCATCTAACTATTACATTATTCGCAAACCTTGTAATCATCATTACATCAACATATACAAAAAATATGGTCATTATCTTCATGGACGTCCATCAATCCCTCTCACCACATTGTCACTTTGGTATAATACAACCATACGTCGATGGGCATTTCGCTTACACGTAGGTGGGTTTATAAGTTGTCGACTTGTCGTTCTAGGTATTTTGATTACAATTTGACAAAAATGACATCTACAATTGTATATTAAGTTTTGGACGAGTGTTATTGTTCTCTTCCTCTGTATTTTATTACTTTGATTTGCCCGTCACCTTTTTTTTTATCCGGTAGGAATTGGTTACGTCGTTTAAGTCATAGCACTAAGAGATAAACTAGATAGTTTTTTTTAAATATATATACCTTCGGACTATGAACTAATAATATCTTTTATAAAATTACCCTGATGTTGCAATGCAACCTTCTCTAAAAAGAGAGGTTCAGACTAAAACGATATTAAGTTTGTGTGGCGTTGAAATCAAAACCTGTAATTATTCGATCAAAAGACGAAAATCAAAGTTTAAAGAAAACGGTCAAACAATATATTGTAAACAAATTATCTTAGTATTTGTTTGGTATTTTTGGACTAAAGCATAAATTGACATTTATTATTACAGTCACAAGAAGCAGGATTCGGGTGTTTTTCTATAAAGGTCGGGGCGGACTCAAGACTTTATGTCACCAGGTATACACTAATTTTTTTTACGAATATAAAGAAAATAAAAATGAACTAAAAGGTATAGTTTGATTTAAACTAGTAAACAAATTGGAAATACATATATTTCTTTTGAATAATAAGTGACACAAAATTTCAGAACTAGGTTCATTTAAAAAAAATAGTGAATTTTAACGAAAATTTACACGAGGCGACAAACATCCATCGAGTTTCCGTAAACCTCCCAGAACCCAGGATTGGACTTTATCGACTCAAAAAGAAAATTTGCATCTTTGAAATTGTATAAAACTAGTATTATTTTGTTATAGTTTCTTTCTTGGACCCATTTTGCAAGTGCTCAACACACATGTTTGGTGTTGCAGACTTTCTGTTTGTTCTTATTCATACGTACGAGTATTGACTATTGAGAAAAACAAAGAACGTATGGAGCAAACTTAACTACTCAAACTTCAAGGACTTGGAGTGAAACCTATCTATCAATAAAGACCATCACTCAGTCTTCATCAAAGCACCAAAATCTGAATCATTTTTCAACATGGAACCAATCCTAAACATGATCGGATTGATTCGTGTTCTCGGTCTAGGCGCGATAGTGCTAGTGGCTATATATGCTTGGAGGTTTCTAAATTGGGTTTGGTTGAAACCAAAGAAAATGGAAAAGTTTCTTAGAGACCAAGGACTTAAAGGAACCTCATACAAGTTTTTATATGGAGATGTGAAGGACATGGTTAAGATGATAACTGAGGCATACAAGAAACCGATAAATTTGGACGATGATATCGTACCACGAGTCTTATCATTTGCTCATAGCATCGTTACCACTCATGGTATGTATCTTATCATTTCAACACTTTAGTTGCACATAGTCAACACTCAAAAAAATTTATGTATGTTTTCAGGCCTTTGAATACATATACTTTTAGTTTTAAGATGTATATATAGTTTTCTTTTTAAATTGTTAATAGGTAAGAACTGTTTTACATGGGTGGGGCCAAGACCTTTACTACACATAACGGATCCGACAATGATCAAAGAGATGTTGAATAATTATGAAGACTTTCAAAAGATACGAGGAGGAAACCCGTTAACAAGGTTGCTAGCAAGAGGACTAGTCGATGTTGAAGGTGATCAATGGGTGAAACATAGAAAGATCATTAATCCAGCCTTTCATGTCGAGAAGCTCAAGGTTTCGCTTCTTTTCTCTGCAAAATTACTACAAAGTGTTTTATGGTAAATTTAACCCGTTTTGACCCATTACGTAGTACTCTCGGCCAACTCATTTTGCGACCTCTAGTTGGGATACCAGAAATATTATGTTTTTTATATACTAAAAGTTGTAATTCCCTAATAATTTTTTTGATAAACTAGCTTTAGAAATATGATATCGATGTTTCTTTATAGCATATGGTACCGGCTTTTAATTTGTGCTGTGATGAGATGATCACCAAATGGGAAGAAACATTAAAGGGAGAAAGTTCTTGCGAAATTGATGTGTGGCCTCATCTCCAATCACTGACGAGTGATGTAATTTCCCGCACAGCCTTTGGTAGTAGCTATGTGGAAGGAAGAAAGATATTTGATCTTCAACGAGAACAAGCTGAGCTAATCATTACAGCTTCTCGATCAATCTACATTCCAGGATCGCAGTAAGTGCATCCTTTTAACTATGTTTCATTAGTCCTGCAATAAGTTCACAGTTTGTTTATTTTAATTTTTGCATTTTATAGATATCTGCCAACAAAAAGCAACAAGAGAATGAAAGCGATTTACCAAGAAGTAAAGGGTTTGATAAACGGAATAATTGATAAACGAGTGACTGAAATGAAAGCGGGGAAAAGTAGCAATGATGACCTCCTCGGCATACTACTTGACTCTAATAATAAAGAAATTAAACAGCAAGGAAATAACAAATATGGACTTAGTATAGATGATGTCATTGAAGAGTGTAAACTCTTCTACTTTGCAGGCCAAGAGACTACCGCAAATTTGCTTGTTTGGACTATGATTTTGTTGGGTCAACACCGAATTTGGCAAGAACGTGCTAGGGATGAAGTTTTAAAGGTTTTCGGGGATAGAGAACCTGATATGGATGGATTGAATCAACTCAAAGTCGTAAGTTTTCCCAATATTTTAGTCTTTTTCTTTCTAATTACCGTCAATCATTTTATGTTTTGTTTATGATTATTTTTTTGATTTGCAGATCAATACAATCTTCCAAGAGGTACTTCGGCTATACCCTCCAGCAGTAGCAATGTCACGAATGGTTCATAAAGAAACAAAATTAGGAAACATTACTTTACCAGCCGGAACGTTAATGCAGTTGCACATAATGCTTTCACATCATGATCGTGATATTTGGGGTGACGATGTAAAAGAGTTTAATCCAGAAAGATTCTCACAAGGTGTGTCAAAGGTAACCAAGGGACAGGTTGTGTATACTCCCTTCGGTGGGGGTCCACGTGTTTGTATTGGACAAAATTTTGCTATGCTGGAAGCAAAAATGGCGCTCGCTATGATTCTATTACGCTTCTCATTTGAGCTATCCCCGTCATATTCACACGCTCCACATACTATCATCACTCTTCTACCTCAGTTCGGTGCTCATTTAATTTTGCACAAACTCTAGTGGTTAGTAACTTTGTTCTTTTACAGATGCATAACTAAGCTGAACTGTTTTTTGTGGCTCAACCATTTAAGCATAAATGTGTGTTTTAAAATACTGTTATCAAGCCTTTAGCTTGGTGATACCTGTATTATTCCCTAAACGGTCATACTGAGGATTATTGTAACATAATTGGATCAAAATTTTACTATCTTCCTTAGTTTAATGCTTTTGTAAACGTACATGTTAAACAAACCATCTTGTTGTGAAAATGCAAACCAAACATTATGCGTACCAGGACCGGGCAATTCTATAAGAAAAGGAACAACTAGGACAGTTTTCTTGCAGTTATATATACACAATTTATACAAAATTTCCCAGTGTCTCAAAGACTCAAACTGTAAATTAAGTTTCTTTTAGAATTTAATATTAGCTGCTTTACATACGGGTAGATGACTTGCGTGTATCTAATAGGTATAATCTATAGCGGACACAAGACTAAATAATAAGAAGTTTGTTTCACTAAAACTAATTGTATACTTGTAACATAAGACTAGGCGTTGTGGTGGTATATCACCAGACGCGAAGGCCATAAGGCGTTGTGGTGGTGGTAAGTTGGTGTGTTGAAAAGTTGATTTGACGTTGAGGTGAAGGCGATGGTCGGGTGACCATTACACCTAGCCCAACAATTTGAAACAATGTGCATTTCAGAAAAATTGACATTTTTAACAAAAGTTTACACTACTTGGGGAAATTCCATGTGATTACAAGAACCTCAGGGAACCCCCTCGGTATGCACGTATTAGTTGCAACGATCCCAAGGTAAAAACGGCAACGCTTTTGTCGCCTAATGTGTATATCTAATTGTCTAGCTTTGGGCTTCTTCCTTACCAGAAGTCTAGTTTTTAAAGCTGTTAAAGGGCTATAGCACGCTATGTTGGGCCTATGATTGACAACACTTAATTTTTAGCTGCAAAATCATATCATTTTCGAAATGTGCCCCCATCGAGCAAATTTTTTTTGGCTCCGCCCCTGATTTCCATCCCATATTACTCATATTTCTGTTTCGTTTGCTTTTGTTCACTCGTATACTTGCTAAGGTTTCCATTTAACTCATAAATACACACTTATCATAAGGCACGAGATCAGCAAAGCGACTAATACAACATACAACACGACTTCCTGTATACGCACATCAAGTTCTCTCCAAAAACAAAATCTTAACATTTTATGTAAAGATGTTAAGATGGTAACTAGAAAACTAGTACATTTTATGTAAGGATGTTAAGATGGTAACTAGAAAACTAGTACGGCGAAGGAACAAAGGATACACCACAACTCGGTTGAACGCGTTAATGGCTTAATATTACCGATACTTGTGTTTGACCGAGCTTAAACGTTTAAAAACATGTCACATGTGCTGAAAATAATTCAAAAGTTGATCGCTCAACCATATGACAACAATGTGATTGGATATGGTTTTATTGGGCCATGAGTTACTTCACACCATCAATCACTTCGTATTATAAACAAGCTAAAGTAACCGCGCGTTGCTGCGGGGCGGGTTATTTTTTATTGGTGTGCTCAAGCATAAGAATTCGCGTGTTGCGGCGGGCTAATTTTTTCCAGAATAATAATTTTTTTTATCTTTCCACGAGTGTTTTTTAATTTGAATGAATGGGTAGATATGTATTGGATACTTAATAAGTAAAGTTTATTACTTAAAAAAGTCGTAAATACTTAAAAGGTAAGAGTACGTCGCATAATTTTTTTTCCCTATTTTGGGCCGACATGAGTTTTTTTTTCCATAAAGTAAAAGCTCTTTTTTTTGGTAGATATGTATTGCATATTTAATAAATAAAGTTTATTACGTAAAAAAGTCGTAAATGTCGTAAATAGTCTTAAGGTGAGAGTACGTCCCGTTATCTTTTTCTTCCTATTTTGGATCGACAGGGTTTTTTTTTTCATTTTTTCATAAAGTAAAAGTTTCTTTTTTTTTGGGTCAGGCCGATGGAAAGCCGTAAATAGTTAAAAAGTGAGGGTATGTTCCGCAATTTTTTTTTCTATTTTGGGCCAACAGCGGGTTTTTTCCCATATAGCAAAAGAATTTTTATTTTTAAATGGGCCGAACACTGTAGCGCGAGGAAAAAAAACTAAATGGGCCGGCCCAAAATAGGAGCCCAATAGGCCGAACATTGTAGCGCACTGTAGCAAGCTACAGTGCAACGCCGTCGTTTTACTTTTACTTTGATAATATGTATAATTATAATACTACACATTTGCCAAGTTATACGACGTCGTTTTTGATGTGCTACAGTGCTTACAATGAACGGTGCTATAGTGTCCGGCTCACTGGGCTCCCATTTTGGGCCGGCCCATTTGGTTTTTTTTATATACGCAATATTAAAAAAATACTCGTCACAAAATAAAATAAAAAAATTTACAAAGGTACTTATTTATTCAGATCAAAGAATACCCGCTACATGAGGCTCAACACATAAGCCCATATAAAAAAACAAACTATTAAATATAAGGAAAAAAAATAAAAGCAAACAAAATAATATAAAAAAAATTGTTCGGCACAACATAGAAACAATTTAAAAAAAAATACTGATTTCTTCAGATCAAAGAATACCTGCGCTATGAGGCCAACACATAAGCCCATATAAAAAAACAAACTATTAAACATGAGACTGAAAAAATAAACCAAAAAAAAAAAATAACGCCCCGCAACAACTCGCGAATAATCATGCTTGTTTAGTATATTGTCTAAAGCGTCAAAAAAAAAGCAAAAAAAACACCATGGCCCAAACTGTAAAGCCCAAAAGACAAACCCAACTTAAAAGAACCAAGCCCGGCGCTATTTTGTCGCCTACCTTCACGCCTATTAGTATAGAGTTGAATATACACATTATATATATACTCAAAAGGCGCACAAAACGTCGCCGTTTTTTCGGCTTGCTACAGTGGTGCTACAGTACGTTTGTTGGGCTCCCACTTTGGCCCAGTTTATTGGCTCCCACTTTGGGCCGGACCATTTTTTTTAAAAAAAAATTTCCTACCACAAAATAGGGGAAAAAAATATTACAAAAGTACTGATTTATTCAGATTAAAAAAATACCTGCGAAAACATTTTCGATACCTAATAACTTTAAAATACTCGACATGGTCACAAACGTACATATTTAGATTGCATTAAACGGTGCCATTTTACGCCACTAAAAACCATAAGCCCAATTATATATAACACATATTTACCCAAATCCCATAAAATTATATTAAAAAAAACCCCGCATAGCCCAAAAAAAAGAAACCTTAAACATGAGGCACAACACATATGCCTATATAAGAAAAAAACAAACAAACTATTAAACATGAGACTGAAAAAATAAACCCACACAAAATAAAAATAAAAATAAAAAAACAAACAAACTATTAAACATGAGACTGAAAAACTAACGCTCCGCAGCAACGCGCGGGTAATTCTGCTTGTTGAGGCTCAAATACGATGCCGTTTTTTCAATAGGCTAATTTCTTTCTCGCGTGGCCCAATTCCGTAAGGCCTTTTCTTATTTGTTATTATTTTTTAAACCTGCGTTGTTCCATATCTATCTAGAATAACCTTCCTTCACCATCCACTGTTGCTAACCTTCGTTGATCATCCACTGTTACTGACTATCACATTGTTTACTACATCGGCTTACTTCCTTGGTAAATCAGCTTAATCTGTTTGCCACAACTTTTTTTCCCCTTTACTCGGGTTTGTTTCCCATGTATACTAACTACCTATGCATCTTTTTGTAGTTCTTCGTCATCTTTTCACAGTTGTGTTGCCGCCTTTACCAGGTTTGTCTTTCACTTTCACCGTTGGTAGGGTTTTTATGTTTCGTGTTAGTTATTTAGAGTGTGTGTAATAATCCTGGATAACTCGCTTATATCATGTAAAATTCCACTTTTCGTATAAAGTATTTCGACCCTTATCAATGCCTGGGTTGCACGAAATCTCTATCGGGATAGTATAAGGAGTATAGCAATTTATGTTCTAGGCACAAGAATCATAAATCAAGAACAATGAAGGAATTGTATGTGTATTTTCGTTCTATTTAATGAGACTAATGAATCTGTTTATAAAACAGATTCTAGATGACAGTTAAGCAGTTAAAGTTGGTTAAAACCAACTTTCACAACTGTTTTCAACAGTTACACGGCTAGCAGTACTAACTACTTAGTGCTAGCAGTACTAACTACTTAGTACTGCTAGTGGAAAATATAGTAAACCAACTTAGTACTGACTACTTAGTACTGCTAGTGGAAAACTAAGTGCTAGCAGTACTAACAACTTAGTACTGCCACTGTAATTTTGTCATGGTCGAAAACATATTAACTCAACGAGTGTGTACTCCACACTTCCCTAACTCGTATCCAAGCTAAGTATGAAATCTCATTAGTCTCTAGTAAATCGTCATTACCTAAATGGCCGTTGATGACACTAAAATCACCAACATATCCCCCCCATTTTAATGTAATCCTTGATTTACGTAAACATATATAAAAATATATGTTATTATGTTAAAACAAACATAACGAAACAAACAAATGCATAAATGAAAATGTCTTGCGATTGAATTTTCATCTTAGTATAATACACATTCCCAGCATTTCAAAAATATTCAAAAATCGAGGTGTCCGTAACGATTGAACCTGTCAATTCCCTTTGAATAGCAGAAATACTAACACAATCCGTTGCTCAACAACACTCTAAAGTTCATTTACTTGACACTATACAAGCCATGTGTCCCAATCCATTAATGAACATATAGGAAGCCAAGTCCAAAAGCTTCTTGAAGCGGCAAAACATCATGTTCACATAGGTAATTCTTTTAGTCTTGCACTCATTTGCAATTTTTGCAAAAGTAATCATTAAGAAGGTAAACTTCCAACCTACCAGACACTTGGCAGGTCTGAACACATGCATCGGAAGATCAATACACATGTTCCCAACCTCTAGCTTTGAGCTTTCCACATGAATTCAGCTTCTAACGTCAATTTAGAGGTAATTGGGTATCTCATAGATAGTAGATTATATGGACTTTTAATCCCATCCCTAATCACTAAGACTTATTCACTAAGTCCCTACGAGACCCTATCGTCAAGTGGTCCTGCTAAATTCTTTTTTGCTACCGAAACAAACTCAATATAATCACACCATTCATGATTAACTCCCTCTAATCATCATACATGCCTAACACCGTAAGTGTCTAGACTTCCCATTGTATATCAGACTAAAATGCCTTTAGCCATTGGGGGTGGGAGCACGATCACATCGGATAGATATTGTGCTATTTGGGTTTTCGGGCCATATTGGAATCTCATGAATCAAGTTTCTTAGCCATTCTGTGCTTCTTTACCAGCAGCAAGCCAAATACTACAAACTCAATTCCATAGTAGAACCATTGATCATGTTTGCTTACTGGAAGCCCATGCAATGACACTCCCCCAAGCAGGAACACCATCCACATCGAAAGAAGATGAATCTCTTCTAACCATTATATAAATCCAGCCTATCATCCGAATAACCGTTCTAGACACCGAAGGAAGCCCATATATGAATAAACGCATAAATCATAGTACCTATTCAAGTACTTGAACACCCCTTGTTAGTGCTTGCCAATGCTGTCCTGACTAGATTACTAGTAAATATGCTCCAATCCTACCAACTGCTTAACAAAAATCAGGTCTGAGTGCTAGTCATACATACATCAAACATCATTACTCTAAATATTCGAGTGATCCACATGTTTTGGCCTGTATATGGCTATAAGCTTTTTTCTACCAGGATCCAGGGAGTACTCACCGAGAACAATCATCACGATTGAATTTCATAAGTATTATCTCCCAATATAAAAGATTGTGTAATTAACAATCCCCTTTATTTTCAACGTTAATAATCTTAATACCAAGAATAAACGTCTGCTTTCTCCCCATATCTTATTCATTGAGAACTTCGGATGTAAAAATTCTTATGTTTTATCAACTTGATTGTCAGTTTCCAAAAATACACATGTCATCAACATATAGACAAATTATGACACGCTTTACCAGTAGCTATCAAAATTTGCTATGTCACATTGTCAGATTGGTTTAAAGAAAACCACTGACAACACAACCTCATCAAACTTTTTAGATGCACTGCTTAGGTGACTTGTTACAGCCCATACAATGACTTGACCACTTAACACTTATGCTCCAATGCCCGGCATAACAAATCCTTCCGGTTGCTTCATATACACTTCTTCATCCAAATCACCATTTAAAAATGATGTTTTGACAACCATTTTGAGAGGATCACAAATTTGTGGTAATAGCTTCTAAAGCTGTCAACAATCTAATAATGGAGATATGAGCAACTAGTGCATAGGTATCGAAGTAATCGACCCCCTCCTTTTGTCTAAAGCCTTGAATTACCAATCGAGCTCTAAATTTGTCGATAGTTCCATCAAATTTCATCTTCCTTTGAAGATCCATCATTGCAACCTAAAGTTTTGCAAACCAGGGGGTAGAATCGAGATAGACAACCCATGTATTATTTCCAAAATAGAACCAATGGCGTGCAATGGCTGTGCCAAAATGCTTAAATATCCAAAACGCAGAATCTCAAGATTGCATATCTTCATTATAGGTTCTAGGATCCTCCTCAATACTATAACATTAAGAGTATTGTGATCCAATTTAATCTCTTGATCCCTCAACTAGATATAGCTAAAAATCATAACCATATGAATATTAGCTTTTCCGAACTTCTTTACCTTTAGAGTTTCAGAAATCTCACTTGTACAAGTCATCACAGAATGATCATCCCTTGAGATTCATACCGAATTTGGTAATAATATCCTTTGTTTTCTAGGTATTGAAGAGAAACGTCACATCAAATATTGCCATCTCTTGATCTATAATTGAGTTAATAGAACCGAGTTGCATTAGGTTCAATAACATAAAACCTATATGCCTTTGGAATGCTCAGCATATCCAATAAAGATGCAATCAATACCCTTTTTACCCAAAGTTTTCCTTTTTTGGGTCATAGGAAGCCTAACAACGGCCCTACAACCCCAAACTCGCAAAAATGCCAAGTTGGGTCGTTTCTTATACCAAAGTTCATATGGAGTAGTCTTGTTCCTTTTATTAGGAACCCTATTCAATAAATAGCAAGCCGTTAACAAGCTTCTCCCCAAAACCCCTCACATTAAACCCCGAGTAAGATAACATGGAATTAACCATTTCCTTTTAAGAGCTCTATTTTTTCCTTATCAACCACACTTGGGCGGGTTTTGGGTTGTGGTGTATAAGGAGCTGTAGTTTCATGAAAGAATTCCTGAACATATGAAAAAATAAAGGATCATAATAATCATCCACCTCTATACGTGTAAGGATTTAATTAAGTCATTTTTGTTTGGCAATTCCACTTCTGTTTTATAAATTCTAACTTTAATCAAGGGGGGCTTCGGATCATTTGCATGTAGCAAGTAAACATAGCAAAACTAGAGGCATCATCTATAAAAGTTTTATTACATATCTTTTATTACCGTAAAGATGGAGTTTGCATGAAAATCGCACAAATCACTAATGTATCAATTCCAAAGTATGACAAATTTCCATGTTATACTTTAAATGGGTTTGCCCTAGTAGATTTTTGTTAACATACAAGAGAAAATTTATCGGATTTTCATCACTAGCAGGTAACAATTCCATCTATACATTTCCACAACATTCTTTTATAGTGTACATGTCCTAAACGAGCATGCCATAATGAGGAATTAACAATAGTAGAAGAAGACATATAAACAGAATCCGAATCATCCAGAACTTTATTCAAATTCAACATAAGCATACCATTGTTATAATAACCAAATCCTACAAACACACCACACTTTGATAAGATATACTTTTCGGATTCATAAACCTGCTTATATCCATACTTATTTAATACAGGACCAGAAATTAAATTCTTTAACAGTTTTTTTAGAACATACAAACACATTAAACAAAGTAATAGGAATTTTCCCTAAACTAAATTCCCAGCACTACACTTCCTTTCATGAAGCAGGAGTGAAATGATCATCACCATGTAAAGAAACAGATCCGTCTTCCCACCGTTCATAAGTCTAAACGCACAACGAACTTTCAGAGACCAGAGATGTAGCACCGAATCAATCCACCGACGCGCAATTGCATCAACCTGCACATAAAATGCTTCAGAAATTAGTGAAACATAATATTTAATAAATCTGTTCCAAACATGCACTAAATTCTGACCTTGGTCTTGGGAATGGTTCTTAAACCCTTTTCCCGAACCACCAGCATTTGCGTTCTTCTTATTACCACTACGGCAATCCCTCTTGAAGTGAATCATCTTACCACACTTCCAACATTCCAACTTAGGTTTCTTGTTGGAACCCGAACCACTACTGTGAACTTTTGAAATCACGGTTCTTTCTTTGTTTTTTTGTTTGTTCTTAATTTTTAACCCTCTTCTTGTCAAAGTTTATAGAAGGTCCCACAGCTCTTTAACCTTGCCTTGTCACTGGTCTTGCGCCTTAGCGGAGTTCCTCTATACGTAAGTGACTACCAAGTTGGACCAAAGATAAATCGTTTTACCATGTTTCAAAGTATGTTGGGAAATCCTTCCAAGAAGAGGCAACTTAATCATTATCTTGAACAGAAATGAATCCACCAGTTTCAAAGCCATGCTAATTGTAGAGTCCAAGGATCCTAAGGAGTTCATTGTACTGTTTCATGACCGGTTTAGAATCGACCATCTTGTAATTGTTAAAATTACTAACAAGGAATTTCTTACTAGAAGAATCCTCTGCCATGTACTTGGATTCAAGTGAATCTCATAACTCCTTAGCCGATTCAACATTCGTATATACATCAAAGAGAGAACTACATACCATTCAATATGTGTCCCTGCATATGTAGTCATCATTCTCCCACTTTGCCCTTATCCTTATTGCTTCCACTGTTGCATCTTCCAACAATTCCGGCATCGGTGTAGTCAACACATAAACCACCTTCAACGTTGTCAACAAGAAGTGCATCTTCTTCTGCCATCGTCTAAAGTCATTGCCCCCTCAAACTTGTCCCAAGTTTCCCAAAGTTCTTGACATATCCTCATCCGTATTTCCAGCCATGATTCACAAAATAGCTTATACGTTTGTTAGTGATTTAGGGTGTGTGTGATAATCCTGGATAACTCGCTTATATCATGTAAAAGTCCACTTTCCGTATAAAGTATTTCGACCCTTATCAATGCCTGGGTTGCACGAAATCTCTATCGAATAAATAAGGAAGTATAGCAATTTATGCTCAAGGCACAAAATCATAAAATCAAGAACAAACAATGAAGGAATGTATTGTGAATTTTTGTTCTATTCCATGAGACTAATAAATCTGTCTAAAAAACAGATTCTAGATGACAGTTAAGCAGTTAAAGTTGGTTAAAACCAACTTTCACAACTGTTTCAACCATTACACAACCTGGCTAGCATACAAATCTACTTTGCTACAGTACTAACTACTTAGTACTGTTAGTGGAAAATATAATAAACCAACTTAGTACTGCCAGCACTTAGTGCTAGCAGTACTAACTACTTAGTACTGCTAGTGGAAAACTAAATGCTAGCAGTACTAACAACTTAGTACTGCCACTGTAATTTTGTCATGGTCGAAAACATATTAACTCAACGAGTGTGTACTCCACACTTCCCTAACTCGTATCCAAGCTAAGTATGAAATCTCATTAGTCTCTAGTAAATCGTCATTACCTAAATGGCCGTTGATGACACTAAAATCACCAACATTTCGTATTCATACATTTGTCTTTTGCTTTGACCTTTTATGGATTTTTTGGGTTTTACATTCATAGGTTTCAAAAATATGTTGTCATTATGTTCCCCCTTTGTTATCTTTTCTGCATGTACCTATTTTGGTTTTTATTATCTCATATACAATGGTTTTGATTGTTTCATATATATATTACTCACTACAGTTGCATTGTTGCTATTACTCATGCCTTCTTAATTTAGTTTGCAAAAAACATATCGCTTACGTCAACATTGCCCCTTACATAACGCATTGACTGTGTCTTTGCACTTCACATTACGCATTTAGCTTAGCCTATATTGCCTATACGATATGAAAACTAAAAATAAATCCGTCAAAAGGAAAATATCGTTTGAAGACCACATTGAAGATCGTTCGTCTGTTGTGTCTAAGAAATCAAATGTGGGACATCCTACTACATTTGGTTGTGCACCACCCCTTTCGTATGGACAGGACATAGACCCATCACTGATAGGATCCTCACATGCTGCCAAGCACGAATATTGTCAGACTCATGTTGCTTCACAACTATCACTAGCTGGTACGAGTTCACCGAAAAATGACACTGACACTCATCCATTGCCACGTAAGTTGCTGGATTCAGTCATTCTTATGACGCTCCATTACCATGTTTACTCATTTTTCGTCCGCCTATGTAGGTACACCACCTGATGTTTGTGTTCACAATGACACAAACCTTCATTCAGTAGCAACATACGCACTAACTGATGAGTATCAACAATGCACAACCACAAAAGGGGTTACCCCTGCTGCGATTCGCAATACTCAAGAATCTCACGTGCGTGCACCAGATCCGGGGTATAGCCGTATGGCAACTTCTGCTCTTGCTATATCGACAACGAATTCCACAAATAACATGGATTCAACACAGTCCAATTGTTGTAATTTGTCACTATTGCTACGTGTTATTCGTGCTATTCATGTACGCATAATTAGTTACAACAAGTGTTTTTTATAACCTCGTGTGCATATGTTGTTGTAGCTACCACTCCTCCAAAGATAGACAAGAGCCACTTCCATATGCCCCAGGCATGGCGACGCCAACTCCAGCTAGAATTTGCTGCATATTCTGAAGGTGTGAACCTTACGCTTACAACATATTCACAACATCGTAAGTATAAGGATACTACATATTATTTGCTTTCTAGGATGCAACAACAACCTGCACCTTTCTTTCTTTTTTGGTGTTCTAGCTATCCATCGATATCGCCACTTGATGTGCTATCGTGTAGGGTCAATTTATTGATTACCAAGTTTTAAATTTATATTTAGCCGACTTATCATAAAATAACACTTTAACGGGCAGGGTACCCGATCGGGTGGAGTTTCGTGGTAAGTAGGGTGTCGAACACTAAGAACGAGGTTGTTAACCTTATAATCTATCAGTATTTTAATTACTCTAGTTAAGTTAATCCTAATTACTTGTTAAACCTATGCTA
>BQNB010131148.1:0-13926 GCA_026074375.1 Tanacetum coccineum
GTGCTCAGCACCAGGGGAAGCTAGGCAGTGGCCTAGGGGCTTTTTGGGCTTATGAAAAATAAGCTCTTATGAGCTTTTTAGCCAAAACAAAACACAAAAATATTTTTGTGTTTTTTAATATGATATATTAATAATAAGACAAGTTCAGATCAAAGTTGGATAGAAATCGTAGCAAATGCATAACTTTTAATTACGAGATAGTACTCGAAAGAATCGTTAAAAACGGAACTATAACGAATAAACTACGACATTTTCGATAATTAAAGTTTATAAAAGTAATTTTATAAACTATGAACAGTAAAAGTACTATTCATCAGCGGACCCAACTTTATAAAATATAATACCTCTTTTATCTAATGTAAATACAAATGAAAGTAATGAAAGTAAAAGGGTTAAACTTGTTACAATGAAATTATAAGGACTAGGGATGATATTGGACTTTATTATAAGTACCACAAGTGTCAAATGTGTTTTTAAGAGTTTTTATAATAAACTACTAAAGAAAATGATACATAAAACAAGTTTTTATAAAGTTATACACTTAAATACATATGGGCTGTTTAAAATTCGAACTTAGACAGTAGGTAATGATATTTTATAAAAATAATACGCCTCGTGACGATTCCATAATGATAAGAAACTCGAAATACGGAACTATAACGAATAAACTACGACATTTTTGATAATTAAAGTTTATAAAAGTAATTTTATAAACTATGAACAGTAAAAATAACTATTCATATCAGCGGACCCAACTTTATAAAATATAATACCTCTATTAATAACAAAGACGTACTCGAAGGAATCACTAAAATCGGGATTAAAACGAATAAGTTATTACGATTACAAGTTTACGCTAATTAAAACTAAAAACGACTAAACTAGCTGTAACACCCCCAAAAATGTGTCGCAGCGGAAAATATGTCAGGGAGCGTTACTTCATAATACAACAGCTCAAGATACAAGAGAAAATCGGAGTTAAAACGAATAAGTTATCGCGATTACGAGTTTACGCTAATTAAGACGTAAAAACAATAGGTATAATAGCTGTGGATGAACAAAATTAAAATCTATTCATCACAGAATCCTTAAAAACTTGAAATGTAATATTTTAGATCACACGTCTAACCTACGAAGACGTGGAACGTAGAAACGCGAGCAACGGCTTAAAACGACCAAATTAGGTCATTTCTTTTGAAAATTATATTTATAAACATTTCACTTTAATAAAAATTATTTACTAAAACGATAAGTCGGGTGATTATGCTATATAGATTATTGTTGTGGTTATCAAAGTGCTATATTGACTAGGGAGTTTCATAATGAGGCCCCTTCGGATGGCGTATCGCTGATGTGATATACCATATTAAAGTGTCCTAAACCTCCTCGTACGATGCAGGTCCATGACCTCTTAATTATGATAGCCCAACTAAAGTACGATGTAACAACAATAAAAGAATGTTTTCAAAGTTACTTAAAGTACTCAGTACTTATACATCCTTATTTAAATAATAGGATTGCAATTATCGTCTTGCGAGACGTTAATTCTAGAGATTATTTGGACTAACCAGTGATACAAGGTAGTCATAGACCACTTTTAACAGTTTTTACCACTGATTTGATATTATTTGGTGGTGGAAACATGTATTGTTTTATAAATTGACGCAAGTGTAGAAAAGTATATATGATTATGTGTTGCCTAAAGTAGCGATAAACCCCTCCTGAGCCCCTTGACAATGAACTGTCAATTGCATAGATGTAGTTGTTAATTAACATTATGAGTAAGGCGTCGAATTTTATAAATATACTATGGGATTAACCATCCCTGTTTGGGATGATTAGCTATCACCTTGGAACGAAAATACCCCCCGTTGTGACCATGCCGGACTTGGATGTTTTGGGTTTACAACATCTGTACCCGGCAAAAATAACTCTAAAAAAAGCAAATATAGGTTGAGCTTCGGGTCATGACTTTATGCAACAGTAATCTGGTTTTTGTGATTGTTGCATATTTTAACAATCACGTTAAAGTCTTTGCTGTCCTGGGCAAAATTTAAATACATAACCTAAGAATTTCACCAACAAATTTGTTGACGTTTTAAGCAATGTATCATGAGGTCAAATAGGCACGAGGTTCCAAGGATGATTGGACTATGTTTTGGATTGTACTGTTAAAGACGTTAGTGCCTTAATGTTTTGTGGAAATCTATGTTGTTCTTTTGTAATATGAAAACAAAGAATAAGTAAAGCTATAAGGCTTTGTAATATGTCTTTTATTTTAAAATCCAATGAACAATCTAAAAAACGACTTTTTGTGTCGTTCTTATATAATCTTGGCTGTTGGATCATTGAAAGTAACATGCCCCGGATCCTTATTCCGCTGCGACCCATTTTGGGGGTGTTACAATCTAGGAGTAGGAAAATCTAGAGTATGAGTGGTTTTAGAGGAACTTTTTAGCAGTAGTAGCTTAATTAGTTTAGCTTATTATTATGCTTATTGTAATTTTACTTTTTTAAAGCTTTGTAATCGTTTTTATATTAATAAAATTCTGTTTGTGCTTAAGTCTTCTTTTTCTCATATGCAAATTTCGTTCAATAAGGTGTCAATAAGCTAATTTTACGCTACATTGTTCTTTTAAGGGTACTATAAGCTCAAATAAGCTTTCCTGAGCTTATTTGAGTTGGTTATTCAGTTACAAAAAGTTATTGGTTAAGGTGTATGAATTCTAGCTTAATTTGGATGATAAGCCAATTCGGGAAGGGCTTATGGGTTATGTACAACTTATTTATAAGATGAGCTTATAGATTAAGCTCATTTGAGCACCTTTAATCCCTGTTTGGTGCAAGGGATCAAGGTACACTATCTTTTCCATTACCATCTTATCACCTAGCTTAATCTGTTTGCTTATTATCATTGCTTAAGGTGCTTATTCCTGTTAGTTTAATGCTTATTTGTCTGTTATTTTCCTTATGATATATCTCTTTATTCTTTTCTTAGCTTATATCAGCTTCTGTAGTTTAGAAATTGCAAATCCATTTCTTAAGGAGTGTTTGGCACAAGCTTAGTTAAGAGACTACTAGGAGTATTTGTAGGGTTTAAAATAGATTTCATAAGCTCTTAATTGATCTGCATTTTAGTCTCTTAAGTTCAGGTTAGGGTTTGTGGAGACTTATAGGAAGTTGAATTAAAATTCTTAAATCTACTTAAATCCTTTATGTTCTAATCTGTTAGCTAGTTAGTTTTAGAAAAAAGTGCTTTAGGTGTAGTTTTATTTATACTCAAATTGGTTTCTTAATCAATATGTTCATTTTTTTGGACTGTAAGTTTTGGCTACCACTTTGTGATAAAATTTTCAGACTTAAAATCCATCAGCATAGCTAAATAGTATTATCAGCATAGGGGTTTCTAGGATAGGTTCTAGCTTATTTTGGTTTAAGTTAGCTGCATTAAGTTCATTTGAGTATAATTCAAGTCTGATTTCAGTCTTTAGTCTTAAATTTTAGCTTCTAGTAGTCAATTAAAACCAAAAAGCCAAAAACATAGTAGTAATCTGTCATATTTTAATACCTTTTCTCTAGCTTATTTTAAGCCAAATTTCCTAATCTTTGTTTTTATGTGTTCTTTGTTTGTCAAACTTTATCTGTTTTTTGTTTTTACAAAATTCCAAATGCTTATCTTTTCTAAAAATAAGCTCAAAGTTGAGCCTTATTCCTTTGAAAACTGTCAGTTTACTCTCTTTTCATTTTAACTTCTGTCAAAATAGCTTATTAGGACTAGTTTAAAGTTGTGTTTAGCTTATTAGGATCCCTTTTAGCTTATTGAGTTTTATATGCATAATAGCAGTACTAATTTTAAGTTAGTACTGTTGAGCTCCTTTTCAGTTTTTAGAGCTTATCTGCTAGTTTTATTAGTAAAATTGAATCATAAGTGCTTATTAGGTATTTAAGTTTGTTTGTTAGTGCTTATTTGTTTTTCCTATTTGCTTAATGAGGCTTAAAAGTTTCCAAAATTTTGTTAAATAGTCATATACTTTAAAAGCTAAAACTGCCATTTCAATAAGCTCATTTCCAGCTTATTTTAAGTTTCTAGAAAAAAGTTGCTTTTCAAAAGTCATTTAGTTTAGCTTATTTAAGTTTTTCAAAAAAAAAAATATGCAAAATAAAAATGGTTAGGTGTTGGCCGTATTGGGAGGACTCGAACTCGAGACCTCAACCATAACTGCCATGCACCTTAACCATTTGCGCCCTTAGGTCTTTTCTGTTAGACCTTGGGTTGCATTTGGTTTTAAATGTAAGTCTATTTGACTTATTTATAAACAGTTTTTCAAATCTTGTATTTTTCTTGCATTCTCCATAGCTTAAAGTATTTTCAGTAATTTTTCCAAAAATTTTAGTAATAGTTTTATATTTTTTATCATTTTTCTTAGTTAAAACAATTTTTAATTCATAATAAATAAAATAAAAATCAAAAAAATATAATTCTTTTTCTGAAAATTATTTTAAGTCATTTAGGATTTATAAAAATTAGATTTGCATTTGTAGGGCTTAAATTTGCTTTAGTTGCTTAAATATCGCGTTTTTAATTCCCGTTTACGTTTTTATGCTTACGTGTTTAATTATCGTTACTTGCTTACTTGTTTTCGTTCATTTATTTACTTGTCATTTACATTTAGTAGGATTTAGAAAACCAACTCAAAAATCTCTCAAACCATTCAAATCACGCGATCACAAACTTAACCGATTCTCAATTCGCACCTCGTCGTGATACGACCCGGGAAGATTTTGGATTTTTGCTTTGGATAAAAGTAATCTTCTAGAATCCTCGCGGAATACTTATTACTATACTATTATTGACTAATGATACTATATTTTACATATACGTGTTTGGATGGAATTAATTTTTGGCGCCGTTGCCGGGGAGGTATGTGCGATTATCGTGTTAACGTTTGAAGATTAGTTTTTGAAGACCCTTCCTCGTGAAGTTATCGTTTTCAATTGTGAATATTTTATTTTTATAAAACTATAAAAATACAAAAATATTTTACACTTCTATTTTTAATATAAAAATTAACTGTTTGTTAATTGTCGTTACGGCTCACCTTTAGTAAACAAACTTTAAGAGAGGTATAAGGAGGGTCGATCCTACGAACTTCGACCCGAAAGGAGAAGGTTTTTAAAACGCTTCGCGCTTACCCGCTCCTCCGCTTCATTGTGCGTTTTCTAGAGAGCTATCGTACACCAATGATTATATCGGTCCTAAAAAATTTACTCTTTCTTAATATATTTTTCCTTTCGATATGCCGGACTTGTTTTCCGTCGCCAGCAGGTCCGGATACCCCAATTCTCCTTCGATGATGAGCTACTCGAATACCAATTTTAGTTAATTGAAGTCCATCGTCATTTCCAAGTTCCAAGCCGTTCTTTGCAGATGAAATGTAGAAATAAAACCAACATTAGTTGATTTCGTCAGTAACAATCCTTTTTATGGCTTTGAAGAAGAGGATCCTCATTTACACATTAGGAGATTTTACCAAATAACCCGAACTCTAAGACTCAACCAAGTGCCTGATGATGTGGTGAAGTTGATCTTATTCCCGTTTTCTCTTAAAGGAGCAGCCGAAACGTGGCTTGATAAAGAACCTCCTAATTCGATCACTTCTTGGGATGATTTAGTTTCAAAATTTTTGAATCGATTTTATCAAACGAGAGCGATTAGAAGAGAAATCACGGATTTTCAACAAGTTTTTGGTGAGACTTTTACCGAAGCTTGGGAAAGATTCAATGATTTATTAAGGGAATGTCCTCATCACGGATTTTCACTCCTTCACCAAATAAACTTCTTCTATAGCGGGTTAAGTCAATCTGATCAAGATTTTCTCAATACTGCAGCTGGTGGAAATCTAATGACTAAGAATACTCAAGAAGCTTTAATTATAATTGAAAGAAAAGCTAGATTTCGGACTTATAGAAATAAATACGTTCAAGAAGAGCAGGGAGTTTAGAAAGAGCAGGAGGAGCAAGCAGCTCAAAGTTTTACTCCATATTGGAATTTTCCTATTATTGACGATGATGATGATGATGAATACACTATTTAATATAGGGAATATCTAGAGAAATCGTCTAAAGCAATCACACCCGAGCTTCCAACCAGAACCCCGATAACCCTTTAATATGGGGGACGAGCATCTTAGCACTATTCTAGAAACAGAATCGGACAAATTAATAAAGTCTAGTGTTGAGAACCTTGTCCCAATCCCAAGAGAGTCCGATGTGATTTTTTCGATAATAAGGTGATTTCCTTCTGTGTGATAAAAAAACACATTTGATTGCCGAGTGTCAGTCTTATGGAATCTTTTGCTTAATCGAGGACACTACTATACCGATTGTTTTATTCTCCTAAAGATCGACTCTTTCTCGAGGATTCGCGGTGAACTCGCGTCCTATCAATTCCAAACCACAAGGAATTCATGAAGTTGATTTTGATCTAAAAGAAGATATTCGTCTCGATGACCAAATGTTTTACGATTATACTTCGAGTGATGACGATTCTTTTGAGGACATCGATTATGTTGAGGCATCACCTCCCGATTCTGAGCTCGTCAGCATAGAAGAGGTGGAGGATGATATTCTTTAAGCTAAATTATCGAATATCTATCTTCTTATTGCTAATATCGAATCGTTAAATGACAACCCCACTCCATCTTTTCTCTCTCATTCTGATTATTCTTTACCCGAATTCGAGACTTTTAGCAATCATACGGAAGAGACGAGGAGTGGCAGTACCACTACTCATGCTGAAAATTCTCTTCCCGAGTATGATTTGTTTCATTTTGAGATTGAGTCCGATCAGGATGAGTTGTCCAGAGCTGTTATGGAAACTATTGATGAGATCGATGCTTTTCTTGATATCGACGTTTCTACGGATTTAGAGGACGGTTATCATGACTCGGAGGGAGACATTATCTATCTTGAGAGTTTACTTATAAACAATACTATCCCTAATCTCTCCCCCGAGGTGTTTTTTGATCATGAACAAAAGTACTTAAAGGATGAACCTAACAATTTGATAAGTTTGGTCAAAGTTTTGGATCCCGGGATTCCAGAGAAATTTTTTTCTCCAACATATGTGAGATTATCCTTTTTAGGATCGCCATTATCTTTCTGCACATATGTTATCACCAATCTTGCTGTGTCTTATTTCACCTATCTCCGGGTTATTGAATTTCCTTATTCCTACACCTTCGGGAGTGAGGACACAATTTTTGACCTCGGCATCTTCGCTTATAGTTTCTATTCATTAGAGCCGGTGGCATGCGAGAATCTAATGACAATTTTTCCATTAATCTGTTTCTGCCCCAAGGACAAAGGAATTCGGGGAGAGTCAAGCTAGAGACTCGCACAAAAACAAGCGCTTCATGAGAGGCAAATCATGCTTATCCTTAGTATATTAGTATAATAATAATGAATAAATGTGATGTGAGGAGGCTCGCCTCTTTCTCGTGTTTCGTGTTTTGTGGTTTGTGATGTTGGTCCAGGATTGCCCGGATTTTGAAGGCTCTTGATATGTGTGAAAACACATATCCGTTTTATATCAAAAATAACAATAAAAGAAAGACAAAATTGTGCTTAAAATACTTGTATAATGCTATGTTTTTGGCTTTGGGATTGTGTAGTACGGATATTGCAAAAATCTCAGAAACGGTCCAAACCCCCGAAAAAAAACAAACACGGACACGAAAAAGGAAAGAGAATACAAGAGCCGAGAGAATGCTATAAAAGGTCAATAAAAGTCAACCCTTGGTCAATATTAGTCAACCACAAGAAGACAAAATTCCAAAAAACACCGAAAACAGCCCTCATAGTTTAAACCTAATTTCACAAATAGTCCCTAAGCCTTAACGGTGTTAACTCTTTAATATATAAAGAGTTAACACCCGTTAACTCTTATATAAACCCAAATCCAAAACCTTACCATGCCCAAAACCATAACCCTTGGCCCAATCTTCTTTATCTAAGCCCGAAGTCAAACGAATATAACCCGGGTCAAAGGAAGTCAAAGAAAATCAAACGCACCCTTTTTTTATAGAAAGTAAAAACACGCGGGAAAAACTGTTTTAACTATTCATCGTCTCTCCTGTTTTACCTCGAGCTTAAAACAAAGGGCAATTCATAATTAGTGATATGGCAGCATAATTCAAGTACCAAGCTATGATTTGGCAAAAAAAACACATGATGCTCTCATTGGTGGAAACCCACAAGATTAGACACGCGGGCAAAGGAGAAAACACACCAATCAATTGGGATTTGTACTAAAGTACTCACAAAAGAAGCACAATGAGTCTGACACACGGAATGCCACGTTGGCAATCCGTGTGCTCACTCATTTAATCCAACGGCTCAAAGATATGATCCAATGATTGGCTAGATTGAAAGGACGAGATCATGGGAGCGTATAACAAACTCAGGACCTAGAAGCATCCTCTGAAGGCTATAAATACAAGCTAAATCCTCACTCGGGGGCGCGGGACAAGCAACTTTTTCCCCGTTTTTAGTTTATTAGTAGCTTATAAATTTTAGCTTATGGTAACTTTCTTATTTAAATTAATGTCTTATTAAGTTTTTGTAGTTTAAATTTCAAGCTTGTAATCTGTTTTTAATCAATAAAATTAAAGTTTACTTTATAAAATCTGTTTTTACTTACTATACTTTTCTATAAGCTCTCAAATCAGTCATAAGCTCTCAAAAGCTCTTCATAAAGCGCATCTAAGTCTTTACGGCTTAATTTAAAGCTCAAATTGATCATTTTATACTTAAACTATAAGAAACATTAATTACCTTTGCTATTATGGATATGAGCTTTTAGATGATAAGCTTACAATGGAAGAACTTATTGGACTTTTACTAGCATAACTTTGGATAAGCTAGAGCTGTTGATGCCTCTTTGGGGAACTTTTGTTTGCCTTGTTAAGCTAAGCTTATATAAGTTCTTCTTTAATTTCTAATATATTACCTTAATAGTTGCATTTGCTTATTTTTAGCTTATCTCTTGCTTATTTGTGCTTAATCTTGTCTTATTATGCTTATTAAACATGATTGATCATCTGTTTTTGAGTTATATAGATTAGATCTTAGTTTTCTTCATTTTGCCTTAAAAATTATAAAAACTTCACAAAAATAAGTAGCATAGTTTTGTAGCTTTTGTTCCTGGCTTATTTGCTAATTGAAAATTGTATGTTGATGTTGTTTATAATCTGATTAATATATCTGGTAACTTAATTTGATCATTAAAATTCAAAATTTATAAGGCTCAAAATGGTTTTAAGTGAAATAAGGAGGTGTTGGGAACACATCAATAATAACTACAAGTAATACTAGCTTGAAGCCTTTAATCCTTTAACTTCAATTTAAATCCAGTATTTAGGTTTATAAGTAAAGGATTTGTTAGTTTGATTAGGTTTAATTAAGTTTTCATAAGTTTTCCTTATTTGCTAAATTGAATCTGTGAGAATTCTGTTAGTTCTAGTTGAATTTTAAAATCAAAGAAGGATTTAGTTAATCTAGTTTGCTTATTTGAGTTTATTTAGTGTTTTATCATATTGCTTTAGATTCTAAAGGTCTGCCAATTTTTAGGTTTTAAAGTTTTTGGTCATATGCCAAGCCGAACTGCATCAACATATTTTTTTATCCTGCAAATAGCCTTCTTCTAGCTTAATTTTCAATAGGTAAAAAATGCTTTTAGCTCTTCAAATTTCTTGCACAAGTAGATTATAAGGTAGTTTAAGTATGTTTAAACTTATTTTAGCTTATAAAGCTTATTAGGTTATCTGTTTTTAGCCTTTAAATAAGCACTTTGTCTTTTCAATTTCAAAAGGAAACTCAGCAGGTTCTGAGTGTTTTAAGCTGTTTTCAATAAGCTTTTTCAATAAGCAATTGATTTTCAAACCTTGTTCTAAAAGTTGTTTTTGGAAGCTTCAATTTATAGAATGAAAAAGAAAAAAAAATTAAAAAAAAAAGAGAGAAAAAAAAAAGAAAAAAAAAAAAATAAAGGAAAAATAAAAATTTCAACCCACCCCCACCAGACCACTTCCCCCTCTCCCACCCCCACTCACGCCAGTCCCACCGGTACAAATCCTTCCCCTCCCCCCCCCCCTTTTCCCTCTACCACCCCCCTCACCAACACCTCACTACCCATGTCCTTGCCCCCAACATCCCCACGCTCCGGTCCCACGTCCACCCCCGCCCCCCTAAAACCCGCACCCCCCTCCTCCCAACCCCCCCGCCCCCCGCCCACCACACCCCTCCCGGCCCCCCCTCCCCCCCCCCCCATACACAACACTCCAAAACACCCACACCACCCCCCCCCTCATCTCCCCCCCTCACCCATCTACCATACCCACCCCCCCCTGCACTGACCCCTCCTCCTGCCCTCATCCCCCACCCACTACCTCCCCTCTCCCCCCCCGCTGCAAATCCGCAACCTTGACCCTCGTCCCATCCCCCGCACCACCCCCCGCGCCCCCTCCCCCCGCAACACACACACAACATCCCACCAGCCCCCCCACCAGCACCACCCCGCGCATACCCCCCAGTTCCCCCCCAACCACCATTTTCCCGCCCAGCTACATCCCCTCTTCCTCGCCCTCCGCCCTATCACACCCCGCCCCTCCGCCCTCTCCCCCGCTTCCCGCCCCGCCCATGCCAGCCAACTCCAGCCCCCAGCCCCTCCATCGACCCCCCCCCAGGCCACCCCTCATACCCAAGACCCCTATGCCTACCATCCTAATCCGCTTCCCCCCATCTCCGCCCCCCCCTACACACTACCCCCAAACCCCAAATCTGTCCAACACCTCATCATCAGAGCACCATTCACCACCAGGGGGGGGGGGGGGGTGGGGCACCCCATAGCCCTCACCCCCCACCCTCCCCAACCACACCCCCCACCCCACAACCAACCACCACGACTATACCACCCAGCCTCAATCCACAAAACGCTCTCCACGTCATCGCAGTCCCCCCCCCTTGCCCATCCATCACCCCCCACCCCACCGCCCCGACCCTACATACCCTCACGCTTCCCTCTCTTTCACACGCTACTCTCGCCCCCCCCCCAAACCCCCCCCCCGCACGTGTGTCCCCTCCCTCCGGATTCCTCACCACCCCCACCGGGCCTCCCCCATCCCAGACACACCCCCTTCCCCCTACGAAATCGACATCCCCTCGCAAACCTCTCCCAGCCCAACCCTATAATCCGAACAAATCACTCCAAACTCCCCACCTTCCAAGTACTACCCCCAACCTCACCCCCCCCACCACCCCTCAACAAAGCCATCCCCACTCCTACCCTCCTCCAACCCCCCCCTTCTCCACCGACTTAGCCACACTCACTAGCTTCGCACCTAAACCAATCCCAAACCCCACTCTCCCCACCCCCATTACCCCCACCCCACCCCCCCCCCCCCAGTTCCCGCCCATCCCCTACTCTCCACTCCCCTCCACCCCAGCCACCCCAATCCCCCCCATCTATACCCCACCCTGAGCCCCAACTACCCTTCCCCGCCCACCTCCTCACCCACCTCACCCCATCCCTAACCCCCCCACACCTCACTCACCCCCCGCAACCCCTTCCAATCCCTTCCGCCACCCCCCCTCCTCCCCGCCAACCAACCACGTGCCTTATGATATGGCCCGCCCAGCCACCCGTCCACAACCCGCCTCCATGCCCCGCGCCAAACCCACCTTCCCCCCAACACCCCCCCCCTAACACTCCCCACTGTCCCACCACCCCATGCCCCTCCTCCCCCGAATATAGCTTGTAGAGTAAAGCATGATAAGTCCTTTCCCCATCCACAATGAACCCAGAGCATAACTAAAAATATAGCTACACAAGTCCCTTGCCTTGACAGTTAGGACATCAAAATCATTAGTATAATTGCTTAATAGGATTTTATAGCTTAATGCTTTTAAAGTTTTAAGCTTAATTTTTACTTAAAAAAGCTTATATAAGGTTAGAATAGTAAGTTTGTAGCTTATATAAGTCCTTGTTTTAGCATATTCAAGTATTTTTTATTTAAAAAAACCAAAAGCAACTAAGTCAGTAGCACTAGCTTTTTTCATAGATGCTTTTCTATGCATAATCATATTAGTATTCAAAATGAATCTTCTACTACAATTTTAAATAGCTTTTTAGGTTAAAGCTTTAAAGTAGGAATAGGGCTTATAATTGTTATAAGGTTCAATCTAATTAACTTAATTTTTAAGCCCAAAGCTGCTAGTTGACTGTTTGGTCTATAGTTTTATTCTAAGTGCTTAATTTGCTTATTTTCTTTCCTTTTGCTTATTTTCTTGTTTAGACTAGCTTATTAGTTTGCTATGCTTTGCTGTCCTAGCTTTTAGCTTATTTTTCAGCTTTAGAGGTAACTTAAAGTTTTTTCTAAAACAACTAAAAAATAAAAGTAAGTAGTATCATGACTAGTTTTAAAGCAGTTCTTAAGTTTTATATAAAAGCTAAAAAAAAGAGAAAGTTTAACATTTTTTTGTCTTTTAAGCTGATTTTCAGCTTATTCGGTAGATTTCATAAAAAGCTTCTTTTATAAAAATTGTTAGTTTATAGCTTATCTACAACTTTGCTTTTATAAGTTTTTTTAAAAAAAAGGGAAGATGGAAATCGTGGGTGAGCAAAGCTCGAACCCCCGACCTCAACATCCTCAACCCTTATAAACGCCTCACACCACACACCTCTAACCATCGTGCCCTGGGGTCTTCTTCGTTATAGGTTTACTAAACTTAATATTTATATACGTTTTACCTATTTAGGTCAATAAGCTGTTATAGCTTTTTTACATAGCTTATTCAATAAGCTGTGTAATCAAGCTTATTTTTCCTAGGTTCTTATTAGTTCAAGCTATTTTCTGTAATTTTTTTAGAATTTTTATAATTAGTTTAGTATTTTTAAACATTTATTTTTTAAAAAAACTTTAAAAATCATAAAAAATAGAAAACTAATCAAAAAAATATAATTATTTTTTAGAAAATTTTCTTTTATCGTAAAGTTTCTAAGAAAATTAGTTTTGCTTTCGTAGGGTTAAAATTGCAAAATTTCTATTTTTAAAGAACGAGATTCGTTTCCGTTCAAGTTATTTTTGTTTTTAAGCTCATTTCAATTTCGTTTTTGTTCTAGTTTTCTTAAACTTACTTTTTAGTCAATTAGAGTCTATTTAGAAAGAAAAATTCATTTTAGGTTTAATTTTGGAAATTTAGGTTTTTAATTACCATTTAGGGTTCCCCTTTTACGTTTTTAGTTAAATTTTAATTTCCCGTTATTTGTTTTAATGCCTAATTGTTATCATTTATTTATTTTAATTGTTTTTAATTCACAGAAATAGATAATCAAATCAATCTTTGTTACCAATTCAAATCATTGTCCGAACAACAAACGTGGTCTCAATTTCATAAATCGTTGAGGAATAACGACCCGAGAATCATACTTCCCGGTTAATATACGTATTATTATATATAATTTGAAGATTTTCCTTTCTACCTTTGTCCTCAAGGGTAGTTTGGGAATTTCATATTATATTATATTTTATTAATACGTGTGTTGATTTTAAAGAATCAATTTTTGGCGCCGCTGCCGGGGATTTGTGATTAAGATTCATTTGTTTGAAGTTTGTTGATCGTGATTTGAAGAACCTTTCGTCTTCGAAAGTTACGTTTTTAAGAAAATTAAAAATATAAAAAGTAAAAAAATATTTTTCTTTCCTTTTTAGTATAAGTAGAAGTTTAAAAACAAAAATACAAAAATATATTTGCTCTTTCAATTTTTCTCGTTAATTTGTGAATTTAAAAATTTACAAAGTTGGTAAAAGAACACCAACAAATAATACCTTCAATTGAGGTATTATCCATAATAAGTTTCCAACTCGAATA